>JAMKCH010003378.1:0-36601 GCA_023653785.1 Ophioderma brevispina | reverse complement strand
TCAACAGCCTATTCAACCCAGATCAGCAGGCCATGCAGCAACAGGCTCTGCATTCAACAGGGCTCTGCATCAACAGCTATGGAGCAACGAGGTATGCAGCAACAGGCTCTGCAGCAAACGGGCTATGCAGCACAGGGTATGCAACAAAATCAAGCTGTATAAACAAATTCATAGTAACATGATTTTTTAAACAGTTATTAACAAAAATATTATTTTAAATATATGGAGACTGAACACAATATATAGTGTTCGAGCCCTTAACAGTTGAAATTAAAGACTAAAACATATTGAGGAAGGGAAAAAGAGGTTGGCAGCAGAAGGGGAATAGGAAAAATATCATAGGATTCGAACCCCCAAAGTGGAGTCAAAAAAACTAAAAATCCAAAAATGTGTTAAGCAAGGAAAAAGAAAGAGCAGGTATGTCGCAAATTCAACTAGCTATGTAGCAATATACAGCTAGATATTGTCAGCAAAAATTTCAGATAGTTATGTGTAGCAAAAATTCAGCTAGTTAGTAGCAATTCAGCTAGCTATGTAGCAAAAATTCAGCTAGTTATGTAGCATAATTCAGCTTAGCTATGTAGCAAAAAATTCCGCCTAGTTATTATATCAGCAAAAATCCAATTCAGCTATTTGTGCAAGATTTTTTATTAAACTAGTTATTAACAAAAAATATATTGTTTTTCATATTATGGGATACAGAAACCAATAACATAGTTAATGAACCGGTAGATTCGTTAGAACCGCCAACACTGGAACCCCACCAAAGTCAAAAACTAAGAATCCCAAACGGACTGAACAAGGAAAGAGGTTGGGAACGAAGGGAATAGGAAAAAATAAGGTGGAACAAAACCAAAGTTAGAACCGTGCAGCAAGCACCTATTTTGAATGACTCACATGCGCAGCAAGTTGCAATGCCAAGACACAAAACTATTGGGTAAGGAGGGATTTTTGGTGTGCTGGGGAATTAGTGATGGTATTGTATATTGTAAACTCAGGGTGGTGCACAAGTGCATGTACAAGTGCCCGCACAAGTGCCCACACAAATACCTCCACAAGTGTCTGCTGTAGACATTCCCGCACATGTGGGAGATCCTTTGATATGCATAATTTTTTTCTTTAAAATTAATTCTAATATTAATAGGGACGTGCAGTGAACCACCAATTATCACTGGTGCTTACCACTCGCAGTCTTGGTGACTTACGGTAACACACTCAATGCTTGCTAAAAAAAACTCTCACGGTGAAGCCGGCTGATTTGGGTCAATTTCAATCTCAAAGGAAATAGCGCCGATTGTTAATAGCGGTAATATATATACATAGCAATGATGACCAAGCAAGCTCTTATCAAACTAGGCATTTACCGCCAAACATAAAATGTTAATCCACCCCCTTAAAAAAAAAAAAACAATATAATATATGCCAATCTGCTCCAATAGCAAAGATGGTTGTATGTGCATTAACACACGCTCTTGCATTCTCTGAATTATTTCTATTTTAGTCAACTAAGTGGATCGGCTGAACGCAAACGACCTAATATAGCAATGGAAAATTACAATACGACGGGATATTTAGAATGAACAGCGCCTTAAACGCAATTGATTTTATAATCAAAAGTAAAGGAACAAGGACATGCAGAACAGACTTCAAATGTTATGAGGCTATGCAAACTATTATTTATTAACTGGTGATAAACTTGAAATGGTCTCCCGATCCGCAATTATCAGATTTTCTACCTGAAGATTAATGTTAAAATACAAAACAAACGGAGCTGGCCCAAAATTGTTAGTGTTGGATTATTAATACTGGATATTTAACTTACAGATTTATTTGTTTCACTCCAAACAATCTCCATCTTCATTTCTTTTTTTAGCGTCGCTTCCAACGGCAAATTGATAAGTGGCAGATGACGCTGTTTTCCATAGCATCCGTTGTGTAAATAACATTAAATATTTTGTAGATAGATAAGGATAATTATGGATTATTTGGACCCCAAGCTGGAATGCTCTTCCCGTATCTCTTCACGTGTTTTAATTATATCTTGAAACTTGAACTAGCTTTGTATACTACCTCCTCAGGTATATTTGGAGTTTATCGCAGTAGCGCTATAAGAAGTGAGATGGTTATGTCTAGTCTTGGCGAACTTTAAAGTCTTTTAGTATCTTCTTAAAGACTTGGGCGAGTATTTTTATGAACTGTTTTTTATATCAATGTACAGACGTCTCATTGCTTAAAACATTGTTATCTTTTGTTAGTATTTTATAAAACTTGAAAAAAATAAAAACCTTTTCCAAAAATGTTTTTCAGGATTAAAATTCAAAATTCAACTTTTTGATTGTTTACATCATGCACCATTTGGCATTGGTATAATAAGCTTCATTCCTCTTGCAGACGCCCTCATTCAGACGATGATATAAGTTTCATTAAAGATTTCCATTTCATTTTATGTTGAGGACACAATCGTCTCTTTCTTATATCCCCAGCCATTTTTTCAGCTATTTCCCTTGTACGTTTTTCATACTCGACATCGCTAGTCTACCCCGCTTTCTGTAATACTCATTCAAATGTTCTTCGTGTGCTAATAAGCCGTAGTCACTAAAATTTTATCTCCATTTATATATACCACACAGTCTTTCAAATGAACGACAAATGGTCCAACTTTATTACAGTCCAAGGTTATTGCGTGGCATTGCTGGGGGGGCTAATAAAAAGCTAGCAATCACTGCGGGTGGTTTTTCCAAACAGGTGGTAAAGATTGGTTAAAAAAACAAGCCATGTGGCAAATATATTTACCCGCTCCGAGATATGTCCCAAACCTTTAAAATTCGACATTAACCATTCCAATCAAACGCATCAGCCGATTTACTGTTTTCTTCCATCATGACAAGTGGACCGATTGGTAGGATCAAAAGACGCAAATATATAAATATCTCGCTTTTGATAAGGAGAATAGCCACTCATCAGTACTTCAACTACTTTTCAGGTGCCATGGATAATCTTATGCATGTTTGTTGTAGTTCTTTAGAGGGTATATCCAAATCAACTTCGCAATATGTTCTCCTGTTGATGAATCTGGTGGAAGAGTCTGAATTGTATAAATCATCTGCACTCACCCACCGGAAATTACCTTTCGGGTTTTTTTTTTTTAAAAGACTGAAAACTCGCCCACCATAAAGGTGTTTGCCTCTAAATACATTAATTATTTTTGTTTGCTCTTGAGGGTTAAATTTTGGAGTAAGTGGGGTTGTTAGTTTTTGCATAGCGTTTGGACACCTGGCTAACTCCACCACGGAGGCCTTTTCAATAAAGAGAAACTTGTCGTAATCTGTTAGTAATTCAACTGAAGCCCCGTCTTTGTTCAAGAGTGCATCCCACGTAGTCCCTGGCAGATGTGTAATAATTGCGGGGTCTATTCATTTGTCTAAACTCAGGCACAGTTGTTCAAAAGTTTTCAAAGACATCTGCCAAGAGGAAACCTCCAGTTCTAAGATAAGATCATGATAATCTCCCTAGATTTTACAGTCCGAATGTATGCCTACATTTTGTGCATGTTGATAGTCTTCTATCGGACAATGCACTAGTCTGTAAGTCCACTGTAAAACTTATCCATGGGTGGCAGTTGCATCTCGTGAAAAAGATGCCAACCGTCCATGTACTCATTTGGGTAGACTCCTTTTCTAAGAGTATTCTCGTCTGAATTGGTCAGGTTCAAACATCTTGTAATGCGCAAGTCTGCTGGGTTTATTCACCTTACTAATTTATTCAAGAGAAGACAGCGAATGTGCACTATCTATAATCGTAATATGGCGGCAGATAGAATGAGATGTACATTTCCATGTTATTGGAGACATGCATTTTTATATTACCTTCTAGTTTTTGGCTTATAGCTTGCATTATCAAATGTGCATCGTATCTTCTGAGATTGTGAAAGATTACAAATTTATTGTTTTGTTTAGTCTGAGTTTTAAATTGCACGAGTAATGCGCGCGCCACGGAAACATTCCGTTAGATGGCATGTCTCGTACTTTGTACAGATATTCCTCTCTTGGTTCTTGGACACCTTTCTTTCCATGAGTTGATGATATGTAGCAATGTGTGGTATTATTGTAATTTTGCCAGTCTTCAAGAGTCATCTGTATTGGTTGGGGGTTTCTTACAAACGCTTTTATTTGATTTTTCTGTTTGCTAAGCACTTTGCAGAATATTTCGAGGTATTAGGTCCTCTATAAACGATGGGTCGTCCCTTAACTACTACCGTCAGATCTCACAACAATGTAAGAAAACCCACATGCTTCATGTATTTGTGTTCGTTGGTTATTGCTCTGAGTTGGATCTAAAGTGCCCCTTCAATCTTCTTTATTATCGATTCAAAGTTTGCGTAGATTATGAAGGGGGCTTTCATTTGTCCGATGCCAGTTTTTCGATTTTAGTATGGATTTTTTCCGGTTTGGGCATTTCTATTCTGATGGCTCTTTCACCATTCCCTCGACATTCTGGGTGTGTTGTTCATCAAGTCTTACCTTGTATAACCATGCAGGCAACGTTCACAGAAGTGCTTTACGTTTCGTTTGTGTTTTTGTCTGATCGTAGAGTAAGCGGTTCAAGGTCTTTAATCCAAGTGTAATGTATGTAAATCCATCTTTCTTGATTCTTCAATGAGCATCAAATAATTCTAGGTATTCAGAAGTTGCTTCTTACTGAGGCACAAGTAAAGGCACAGTTTTTCCACCAAATACAATTAATTGCAGATTTTGCTTTCTTTTCTCTCCACGTTTTGTATTTGACTAATGGGCGTGGGTGTGTCAATGTTGGAAGATATCGATTCCTCATTTTATGGGATAATTTGAGGGTCTTTCTTTTCAGCATTTTGTTTAAACAGGAATAAGGCAGACGCCAAAGAAGAACCTAATGCCCATCTCAAGCGTTAGCATCTTGGTTTTGGTACATTGATATAGCATGTTGTCTTTTACACTTTTAGGTAAGTCAATATAAGACCCCCACCATGCAGTGGTTTGGTAATTTGCTATGTTTAACCCATATGGTTTCAATACGTTCTATAACCCAGTTAGAACCATTCCTTTGCCATGTATCTATTTTATTTTAATTCATCAAATGGGGCATCAAGTGTATTCTCACTTTGATTTGTAATAGGAATTTGATTGTGGTAAAATGTTGAAGTATCGCGTGCTTCTGTGTCTTTATGCATAAGTACTTTAAAGACCTAATTGATATTTAAAACCTCCCAAATTTGCAATCTCATTGGTTAGTACATGTATAATTTTGGTTTTGATGTTCTTTCCAAAAAGATGAACATCCTCTCTGTTTATAACCTAATGGCACATTAAGTTCATAACCTTTTAGAAAATTCCAATTGTTATTAATGGTGTTTGTCTCAATTCTGGAAAAGGATTGGGTATCCTTGTGCCATTTCCTCTTTTAACTTATCCATTGGGTGGTTTGATAATTTTTTGGTGGGCGCAGGTATTGTCTTTCAGGCATAAGGCCTACAGAACGCAAAAAATCCCCACCGTATTTTTTTTAAAGTTTATTTGGTAATAAAAGATTGATTTATGGTGTTTGGTAAGAGAAATCCATTGATTGTTTTTGTACAAAACAAACAGCCCATTGTCCAGTTTACACTGTTGATTAATGCTCCTGTCAATTTCATGAGAATTTTTTAAATTCCATCAATACGTGTTGCATATTGTATGGCAAATATTTGGATACATTTATTCAAACTGCTTTTAAAATTTTGTCTGGTGGCAAAATATTTTACTGTTCATTTCCATACATCATACATTTCCACTAAGGTACCTGCATGGTAACGCCCCTTCCACAGCAGGTATCCAGGCAATTGCCAAGATATCATACCGGCATTCTATTGACCTAATATTAGTTGCCCCTACAAAGAAAGCCCGCAGGATATATTCCAAAAATACATCTCGTTGCCACCTATCAAGGTCATTCATTTATTTGGCTTATAATAGCTTTGACACACTTATTACTTATGACAAATAATTGTTTTTTATTTTAAACAAATATTTTCATATATATACCAATGGCCCGCATTACAAAAGACATTTTGAAAATCTAGTTACAGGAACAGAAGGACGCACTAAATGCAATCAAATGGCGCCAACTAACAGAAGGCCACTTATATAATTACGAGTGTAGAGTATTTGAACCCGCAGTTTGGCGAAGCGTGTAGTTTAATTTTTAGCTGACGTAAAAGAGTTTACTCACCTTCAAGTTTAACAAAAAGATTAAAACAAAGCCAATTTCTTTCCTCGTTATATACACCGAGTAACTTGTACAATCTAAGAAAAAAAATCCTACACACGAAGTATTATGCGTTTGATTTGGTGTAACTTCTAATTTTCAAATACTCTTGCGATAAAAATCAGATTCCAACATTCGAATAAGTCAGCAACTAGTTTAAGCAGCCATTGATTTTTTTACAGACTTCCTAATTGTTAAACTGCACCTATATACTATACCAAACTAGATCCAATTCCTTAGGACCTGATGGAATCTTTTGTTTGACTCAAAGCCATGACATACTTTCATATTGCTCTATTTTTCTGTCGGAACATGCACGTGACAGGTTTGACAAACATCATCACTCTCTTCAATGTGATAAACTATAATATATAACCACACAATGTGCAATGCCTTAACACACTCATCTTGTTAAGTTTTGCTGTGTAGGGGTTCGTTTTCCGAAAGCAGTCCCGTAAAGACTACGGCCCATTTTTGCGACGTAAGTTACTACTAAGATTTTTTTACGCGTTCGTGAAACTTGAACGTAGGCTACGTGTGTCCTACGAGTAAGTCAGATTTACGATTAAAACGACGTGTGGTCCATGAGTACACGTAGCACACTCATAGAGTGTGGGAAGTGAACAAATCGGTCCGCTGTTCCCATTCCATCCAGCTTGTTAGAAATCTATCATGGTAACAGCATTATAGTTCCAGAAAATGAAGAGGAGAGGCTAGTTCTGTTACAATATAATAAGATACATATAATAGCAACTGTCCGTTCTTCTTTCAATGAATGTCAATACTAATATCAATCAGATTGGCTGAAAACAATGTAATTGAGCATGAAGCGAAAATCGGTGCATGTATACATTAAGTTAACAAAAACAGATTAAACATGTTAAAGTTTAACATAAAAAATCCGTGTTTTCTGTAAGCATGTCACTCCTATCCACACATATTGGCCCATCTATACCATGGACGTCACATTAAAAAATAATGAAAGAAAGAAGAAAGAAAGAGGTATACAGATATAATCACCTTAATCTAGTTCACTAAAGGCTGACTAAGGAGATTTCCCGAGAATGGGTCATAAATTTTCTAACAATCGTAATTTCCTTTGTGAAAGTGCAAGTCAAATCGAGTCCATTATAGAAAATCTCAATTATTTGTAAAAAATTCCATATCCGGATTTTTTTGTTATAGCCGACAGTAGGCCTGTCAGGCCTTCCTATGGTACTGTTATTAATTAGACACATAGAGAGATGTTACTACATCAACACGTTTCATTCAATCTTGTGGTGGAATTGAGTTTATTTTAGATGATAATTAATACACACAAAAAAAAATTCAAAAATATTTGAGTCAACCTTTAAAAAGTGCACAATTATTCGTCATCTATTGAATCGTTCCGAGTTTCGAATTCTTTTACCAAAAGTCAGTGGCAAGTCTTCTGGATAGTGAATGTATGTCTTCTTCCACTTGCGACCGTTTCAGGCTGGCTGCAGCAATTTACCTTGCTGTCAATTCATTCATGTCCTTTGATTTTGGTTTGTTGGATATGCCTATATTAATTTTCATGTTGTAATAAAATATTTGTCTTTCAAACCTACAAGAGAAGGGACTCCTAATGAAGAAAAAAATAGCCGCGCTCTTTGTTTCTGAAGCCATTTTCTTGTGCTTGTGTAGGCCTATCTAACTACCTAGATCGAAAGTACACAGCTAATCATACAAGCAAGTTTAAACGCGGGTTTCTCATCCAACCAGGAGGAATTGTAATATTCGAGGGGTATAGTCCGAGTACTGAACCGTTTTTATAGTCTGCACTACCCCAAACCACACGTAGGCTTCTAATCCCTTATCGATTACTAGAACGGCATTCAACACCTACTCGTACCTAACTTGCAACCCACGAATGCACCCTATGATAAAAAGAACCCGTAATAATGATCCTCACGTATGTCGAAAAGGTATCCTACGACTGTCTAACGTCCATTGTTCGCGGAACGCACGTAAGTCACAACGTGTAGAAATCGTAACAAGCGCTTAGGAAAAGTTACGTATATACTACTACATTCAAGTTTTCGCGGACTAACCCCATAACACTACCGTGTAATGCTTAGAAAAAATAAAAAAAACCAATTTCCATTATGGCAATGCGAAGCAACTACACATGTCTAGCTGAAATTATACCAACACAACCGTCTCACCATGGCTCATGGCAGTAAGTTTTATTTTGATATCAAACAACATATATGAAAGGAGGAGTTATCCCTTTAAAGGTTGTAACACTTGTATTTTATAATTATTACCAGGGATATGCCATTACGTTGTTGTTTTGGGAAGGCTATGTTGAAGGTATGCACCCCTCCCATGTAATGTGCAAATGGACCAATGCCATAAAAATCAAATGTTGGTAATCATATAGCTCCCTAGCATTCGTCAATTATAAGGGGGTTTAATGTTTTTATCTCATATGGGACTTGATTGGATTCCGTTCATCCAGGTCTTATCCGCAAGGGCAACTTGCATGGCTCAATTATGATTAAGGTTGTGTATGTCGACCTAGATCCATTGCACCACAAACTGGGGGGAGCTACAGTACTTATGCAATGCTATTATCTCACAGATCAGGCAGAATAAAAAAAACATTGTGTATTAAACTTTAGGATGATGGTATTAGCCCTATCTTTTCAAAGAGGTGGTGAGTGATTGTATTTTAACTCCAGCCACACACACAGGAATTAGGAAACTTACCTGCTGCTGTTGTGGTAATATGAAGTAGAAATGGGAAAACGCACAGGGCATTCAATACAAAGTCAAACTGTTGGCGATAAGCTGTACATTCATGATTCGGCAACGTGGATGGCACCTGCACGGTGGCTTAGAATGATCATAACACGATGTAGAGCATTATACATTACACTGTAACTTACACCGATCCAATGCGTGTGCCAAAATAGGTCGTTGAAAACCGAATACGAAACAACATCCAAGCCGACAGAAAAGAAAATGATAGAGCTTTTCAATCAAATGAAACGATTATCATTAGAGTGGGTGTAACAAATTAAGTGTGCTAAGAATCATTAAATAAAGATTGGTCTATTAATAGAATGATAATGCACGCGCCCACTTAACACAAAACTGCCAGATTTCCTGGTCAACAATGCCCGTTCACACAGATAAACTTTACAGAAGAGTTGTTCTGTGGGAGTCATAAGGTCACCACAGAAGAGTTGTTCTGTGGGAGTCATAAGGTCACCACAGAAGAGTTGTTCTGTTGTGTCGTAAGGTCACCACAGAAGAGTTGTTCTGTGGGGGTCATAAGGTCACCACAGAAGAGTTGTTCTGTGGGGGTCATAAGATCACCACAGAAGAGTTGTTCTTTGGGGGTTCAATCCCAGGTTTAAATCACTTAATATGTGGTAGGAGATGAAACTTGGTGGGTGTGGTCAACATTCAGTGGCAAAATTTTAAAGGTCATTTCAAGGTCATGCGAGGTCATTCAAGGTCAAATCACTAAATATTTAGTAGGGGATGAAACTTGGCGGGTATGGTCAACATTCAGTACTAAAAATTTTAAAGGTCATTTCAAGGTCATGCGAGGTCATTCAAGGTCAAATTACTACATTGGCAGTAGAAGGATGAAAACTTTGGTTGGTTGTGGTCAACATTCAGTGGCAAAATTTTAAAGGTCATTCAAGGTCATTGAGGTCATTTAAGGTCAAATCCTTGCACATGGTTGCAGGGTCATCAAACCTAGTGAATGTAGTCAACAGTCAGTGCCGAAAATTCTAAAGGTCATTTCAAGGTATGCAGGGTCATTCAAACGGGTCAAATCCTTGCACATGGTTGTGTGGTATGGTTGTTGTTAATTTAATTGTTGTCTTATTATAACACATGAAGTTTTCCATAGCTCCCACATTTTTTTCTCCCCATTCATGCCATTAGAGCTGGTGGTATTCAATGTTATTTTACAGACCACTAGGCGGTAATTTGGCTAAAATGTCAGATTGTCAGATGGTTGCGAACTGAAGCTTGGAGGATTCGGGGTCTAGGGGTGTTTTTGGGTAAGAAATTGGTTAAATTCGGCTCAAATAGGGGTTCGCGAGGGGGTTTGCACCAGGACCCTCACTTACTAACTACTTTATAGGAATGAATACAGAGAAAATGGGAACGAGCTGTTAACAGGTCGGGCGATAGGACTATTGACGGGCCGACTTGGCTGCAAATCAACAGCTGTGTGTGAATGGAGTTATGCACCTTGCAAAGCCCAGGACACTGGAGTTCAATTTTTTAAATAATACAGCGTGGTTGTGATGCGTTGATTTCCAGCTATATGTCGGAGCGAAATTTTTTTATATTTCCTTTCACTATTTTTTATCATGAAATTTGCTTTAGACTACAACTGGATTGGAACTTTATCTCATTTTAGACACCATTTATAAATATCTTAAAAGTTAGTAAGACAGTTCAGGAACTATCAAATATGAACATCGCTTTGCGCGAAAATTCAAAAATGCAGTGGAACTCGTGCTAGCTTGTATATTCAGCGATAAAGTCTATCGTGATTAGAAACTTGGGGCCAAAGATGAGGCTGTGTAACAGACGATCAGGCATCACTGATCAATCTCTTTTGAACGAGCTGCACGTACAGTTGCCTTGGTAGTATGGGGATCCATGGGTGGCATATTTGAGGGAACCCACGTCAAGATACACTAAAAGGTTTGAGAAGTGTTTTGAAAATCGAGGGTGCTGATCAGAATATGCACGAAAAATGTCAAGTTGGTGGAAATGGATTTTAAAGGGGCATTACCCGATTTTTCCTTATATTTTAATATAGCGTATGAAACCATGTGCAAGATCCATCAATTTGACTAAAGGGTGATTGAAGGGTTTTATGTCAATTTGAGGGTGCTGATTTCAAAACAGACACCTTACAAAATCACCCATGGGGGAAAGTGGATTTTTAAAGGGAATTACCCAGATTTCCTTATTTTTGGAAATCTAGCGTTATCAAACCATGCGCCAAATATACACTATTTGACTGAGAGGTTTAAGAAGTGTTTTTGGACATTTCGAGGGTGCTGATTCCGAATATGCACCATGCAAAAATGTCAGTTGTAGAAAGTGGATTTTAAAGGGGATTACGAGTTCAAGTGCAAGATCCACTAATTTGACTAAGGGTTTAAGCGTGTTTTATGTCCAATTGAGGGGTTGATTTCAAATAGGACACCATACAAAACTCACACATTAGCGTGGAAAATGGATTTAAGGGGAAGTACCCGATTGTCCTATTATTTTTAAATAGCATTTTAAAAAAATGCACAAATCCATCTAATATGACCAAAAGGTTTAGGAAGTGTTAGGTGAATTTGAGGGTGCTAACTGTTGAATAAAATAATACAATATCCCCGTGTTGGTGAGGAAAGTTGATTTTAAGGGGAAATACTTATTGCTAGGATTGAGAAAAAAAGATTATCAGGGAATAAATATTTGAGAGCACTAGAGGTAATCGGAGGAGGGTGCCTTGATATCATGGACATGTAATGTTTGTCTAAAACTGGTCATTAGAATTTTAAAGGCACTCTTCTATTGACAAATTAGATTGAAAAATCAATCTATAAAAAGCGAGAGTTGTTATAGCGTTTAGAATTTGATTACTTTTTGCCTCCAAATATGTCCGGTATGGAGGAGTTCAAAGAAGGATCGCATGTTTTCATCAGGGGTCCAGCGAGAAAAATAATGTGTTGTTATCATACTTCAGTAATTTCTTACTGTTTACCAAAGTTAAAGTAAAATTGAAAGAAAAAACGGTCAGGAAACTTGTTTTCGTGTCGTAGAGATTTATTTAAGTGCTTTTAAAGGTGGTTGGGTATAAATAGCAATCAAAACAATTTCTTTTAGACACCATCAAAATGGCAGTTTTACATCAAATTCAATGTTTGTTATGATCACTATTAAAAAGAGACGCATCACAGCTTTGTCTGCACCCCATTTCTGAGAAAATGGTATCCCCTCGGAAAAAAATACACTCACTTCACCCAGCGCATTATCTGTGGCGTTTGTAAATTTTAAAACAATAATTATTTCCGACAGGGGGGATCACGGTGTTACATTTATTCAACGAACTTATTCTTGTCCGCCTTTTTAGAGAACATTCACCGACTCATTGAAATTATCTTGGTTAAAGAAGACATGAGGAGATTTCCAGAAAGAAAGCGCCCCCAATTTTGTGAACTCTGTTTTTTTACATATTGGAATGTTACCAAATATTAGATCACAAGAAGTGAATAAGCCGAATACGCCGTCTGTATGTATAGTGAGTAATTAGTAGTTTCTGACGTGCATGACAGAAAGTCATAGCACGGTTTTCTATGGGGGGGGAGAACGATTACGATAAGGCAAGTTCAAAACAAGGTTTAAGGTTTTCTTGTGCCCCTATTAGTCCAATAAACCTTCGACAGGTTCTCTCGGTAGGTGATTACAAACCGATCCAGATGAAATTGAGAGAAATTCGTATCCTAAAAAAAATCTCCTCCTGTAACTATTATAAATGCATTAAGAGTAATTCATATTTCGAAGAACAAGGGCAGTCAGTAAAGAGATGATCCAAACAGTGACGTAACAGCGGGGGAAGGGGCACCCCAGTTAGAATTTCCCCTTCTTTCTGCCCCATGAAGCAAGGTACAGGTTCATTGGGGAATGTGGTCTCCCACCACCACCCCCCAATGCTCTGGCCCCTGCCTGCCTCCCCACCCAAATGAAATGTTGGGTACACCAACTGGATAAAAAAATGGATCTCAAAAGGTTCCAGCCTGAAACAAAATTTCATTTGTTGAGGGGTTATCAAGAGATTGTCATGTACAATAAGTCAGCAAAAAAACACGCTTGTCCACGGAGCATCATTTTTCTCGGCTCATGTCACACAGCGATTTTTGCTAGAAAGCCACTTCCAGACGGCCTCACAACTGGGCCGATCGGCCATTTTCGAAAATCGTGAGCCAGTTTTTCTTTTTCATATGAGTTTGGGCAAGATCTGGGACTGTTCTGTACATTCTTCTGCAGTCTTACCGATTTTGCCAAAAAACGCTTCCAGACGTTCAAAACTGTGCCGATTGGGGGGCCATTTTTCGAAAATCGTGAGCAGTTTTCTGTTTCATATGTAGTTGGGGCAAGGATTGGGACTGTTCTGTACAATCTTCTGGCAGTCTTACCGATTTTTTGCCAAAAACCGCTTCCAGACTGTTAAAAACTGGTGCCGATTGGCAATTTTTCGAAACGTGGGTAATTTTTCCTTTTTCAGGTGTTGTTTGGCAAGTCGGAGTGTACTGTACAGTCTCTGCAGTCTTGTGTGGTCGGAAGCACGTGGCGAATTCCCGGGCAAATTGATAAAAAAAACGGCCATTTTTTTTCTTGCAGGCCTTTAAAGTATCGCGGGTTGGAATCGGGAAGGGCGTGACAGCAACATGTCACAACTTGGTTGTTTTTCATGTTTAAGGTTTGCGACTCTGGCAGGGGGAACTGGAACCCCATTTTCTCTTCCTGTACCCACCTTTTTCACAAGTTTCCATAAAAAAGTATCCCATTTAAAAAAAATTAACATCCAATTAAAAAATTGCACACGCTACGCGCAATTTTGAACAATTTTATAGTCATGGCAATTTTGAACTCTGGAAGGGAGACACTTCCTATTTGAACTCAGGTGTTACCTCAATGGCCCCCGTCTTAAAAGTACATACTGAAGACACCCATTCGTATTCAGGCGGTGTATTGAATGGACCCTATTTTTGGGACATATATTACCTGAAAGGTCCCTACTTTTCACCTGATGGCCGAAACACATAACAGTATTCAGATTACTTCATGACTTTAAATTTTTCATAGCATATCAAGACTCGATTATTATCACTGTAAAAGAGCGTGTAACTAAAATGCTGCCCTCACTTGAAAGACTGAAGTCAGTACCTATTTGACTTGTCAAATTACAACTTACAGTTTATGAAAAGAAGTATTAGTGCTACTATTATTCGTACTGATGATGTCATTGTACAAAGTTGTCACCATCCATGCGTAAAGGTTAAGTGCAAATGATTATTCAACCACGTTGGTGCTTTACCTCACTAGCTCGTAAATCAGATAGTACCCCTTTAAGCATTTAGCGGTAGAGGGTTTCATACATTTTAATAAAAAAATCAAACAAATAAATATATGACCTTTATGTACATTGAAATTTCTTTGAAGGGGGGGAAAGTTGCATACTTGTTAGCGTATTAAAAAAGCTCTGTTTATCATAAATCGGGTATAGTGTCCCCTTTAAAACAAGAATTTCACCACGTTCCACCAACTATTCAATTTTGCATGCAGCAGATTCAAACTCAGCACCCTCGAATTGACCTAAAACACTCTCAGATCTTTTAGTGTAATCTGGAGAGGGTTCAAACCTTATTTTGACCTTTTAGGCTTGATGGATCCCCTAGTATGTGCAGTTCATTAACGAAGGGTTGCTGTATGCCTGCGAGCTACTTTTTATTTAGCATTTGGTCTACCCCTTATGTTTTAGGGTCATGTGGTGATAGCCAATTTTTTGGTGTGTATATTTTTATTTAAGTCCAAAGTTACGGTAGAGTTTCATATAGAAGTCCCATGATGCAAGTGAGGTATTACAAGATTCCGTCATGCGCGTATGGGGGGGGGGGAAACCACCGTGTGCAGTAGCGCTTGACGGAATGAATGAAAGACTCATTTGCATCAATGGGGACTTCTATATGAAATGTCTACCAAAGTTACTTTACCTGTGTTTTTTTTCCTATGGGTTGCAAATTTTGTGAGAGTATTTGGCATT
The DNA here is from genome assembly GCA_023653785.1 of Ophioderma brevispina. Lineage (NCBI taxonomy): Eukaryota > Metazoa > Echinodermata > Ophiuroidea > Amphilepidida > Ophiodermatidae > Ophioderma > Ophioderma brevispina. The sequence continues at coordinate 21,498 of JAMKCH010003378.1, read as the reverse complement.
GCTTTCAATTCTTTTTTAGTTTGGTGCCACCTGGTTTGTGGTTGAATGGCGTGTTTTGTGATGCATGACTTTTGTGTTAATTGTGTGGGTGATAGTCAAGCCTGGCATGTGTGCAAGTAGTGTATGATTGGGATGTTGCGGAGAAGGATATGGAATGCCAGAGCGGATATAAATACGAAGTTTGCACGCTCTACAGGTCAACCTCCACGCTCTATAGGTCAGAACTCCACGCCCTATATGGCAAACTTCACGCTCTATCGGTCAAACTTCACGTCACGTCGATGTACAAATCTGACGACGATCTACACTTAGCGCACGTCGATGTTTTTGTGACGTCAATGTACAAAAATCGGACGCCGATCTATTTTATCGGACGTCAATCTAGTTTATATGACGCCAATCTTTTTTTTTTTCTCTCTCTCTTTTTTTTTCAATTTTGGGAGACGGGCGCTTCATAATTGGTTACGAAGCAATTTTGAAATACGGTTCTGTGTTTAAATTTCAGATGAGAGTTAACACATGTAAAAGAATTGCAACCATGAAAAATGAGAAAAAAAAACTGGATGGGGTACACTCTTTTAAAAATGTGCCATTGTCTCTCATTAAATTGATGTCATTAATTTATACTGATTTTGTTAATCATGTTTGAAAAAATGACCCATACTCTTATCTCATCCAATTTAAAAATATTATATAACTTCATCAGTGGCCATTTCATCACAAGTCCTGATTCCAACAGCGCTAGTTTACACTGTAACTTCCGCCATTTGCTTGCAGTCTGTTTTTATTTTAGTATAGCAACTTACAAGTGTCCACACAAGGAGGATGAATGAAAATTATTACTGCCACTGTTCTTCAAGTTGAAGTTCACACAAGGACTATACCCATGGATGCAAAACACCCTATATTTATAAATTGCAAAGCTTCATTTCACAAAATATATTTACTATCCAATATTGTCGGACTAGTTGGCTACTATGTAATAGAGGTCACATAATATCATGACCATGTGACCATTAATAGTTACCCTGATGTATCAATTTTTAAAATTGTAGCAGGGTCATTCCATGCCACCATCACCTCATGGGTTTCTTTCTTTTTTGGTGTACTTATAGATACTCATGAGAAACAACAATCCTGAAAATTTGAGCTCTGTACCTCTTTATTCGGGAAATTAAAAAATAAAAGCTAGTGCAACCCCTGGCTAGGATCACGAAATACACCTTTAAGACCCTACTTTCAGAGACAAGTTCAGTTCCCAAGCCCCCAAGTTCGTAAATCGGGGCTGCGTATCCCTACCTAAAAAACGTTAACTGCCCGCCCTGGGCAAACACTTACATGTCATCTTGTTCTGCGAGTACACGCACATAAAATATGTGCGTCATGCTTATGTTATATCAGTGTTACATTTCCCCATTGTTCACTTAGCCAGTGTGATCAGACCTACGCTAGCGATTGTCACTAACCTACAAATAGAGGGCTCCCTTCAAATTTAAAACGTATGCAAATCATGAAAACCCCCGTATTTACAACCCCCGAACCCCTACCTTGATAATTAATCTATCACATAATGGTGACTAAAGTTAATTGAACCTAAGCACTTTTTTTTGTAAAAATGGCCCTTCGTGAAGAAAAATCAAGCCTGTCATGAATAGGGCTTAGGCATACACTTTTACCTGTTAGAGTGCCGTGCAACATTTTTCAGTGTAATTAACCAGAAACTTCATGACTTGTTTTTTGTCCATACAAAATCCTAATGTTATTCCGAGGATAGGTACGTGGATAATCCCTCATTTTGAAGAGGTGTAATGCCCATCCAGCTAACAATTGAACTTGTCAGAATGAAGATTATATTTTGTGCATGTGTGACCAACCTTATATAGCCTAAGCCTAGGAACTATGGCTATGTTATCTACATTAATACTTTGATAATTATATCTCATATTATGATTTACACACAGCATAAAAAAACCTAAATACACTCTGTAACCTCTCTCTCGAGCCAGTGATCTAACTAAATCCAAGAGAAGAGGCAGATTCGGAAACATTGGCTGACTCTCCATCTTGTTGCCACTTCAAATGGTTAATTTTTATATACAGCTAATCGCCAAACATTGCAAAATAGATCGGCGTCATATTTTGTACATCGACGTGTGATGTGACGTTTGTCGTCAGGATTAGTACATCGCGCGTGACGTGAAGTTTGACCTATAGAGCGTGAAGTTTGACCTAATTAGAGCGTGAAGGATAGATCGTCGTCAGATTGTACATCGATCCGTGACGTGAAGTGCGACCAACAGACGTTGAAGTTGACCGATAGAACGTGAAGATTGACCGATAGAACGTGAAGTTTGACAAATAGAACGTGAAGTTCGACCCATAGAGCGTGCAAACTCGATATTTATGTCCGCTCGGCATTCCAAGAAAGGATGTTTGCTGAATGTGTGCAGTGAATTTATGGGTTTTGAGGGAGGTGGTTATGGAAGTGAGAGTATGTAAGTAGTAGTAAGTTTGTGGCTAAGTAGGGTGTAAGGTTATGTCTATTAGTTTAATGGTATTTTGGTTAGGATACGAGTAATTTTTGGAAGTAGTTAATTTTTGTAGGTTAGTTTGTGGCAGATGATTCATGGCAGACAAGTTGAGTGAAAATAGTTTCCGCTGAACAAATTGAGGTATTAAGCGGATATTTCTATTTGGTGCTGAGAATTGAACGTTTTGGGAAAGTTCGTATGTTTGGACTTGTGAGATTTTCAGGTGCTTTATGCATTGTAGGAAATGTATTTGGCCAGTTATTTTTTTTTTTTTTGGATTTGCACAGATCTGGTCTTCAGCTATTTTATTGGTCAAAGGTTTGCAAAACTACACGCAAAAGCGGCACTTTGTGTTATGGTAAGATTAGAAATGGCAATTCCTTAGGACTTGCAGAAATAGCATTCCAGACGGTAGTGAAGAGGAATTTCAATTATGTGTTGAGAATTGAACGTTTTGAGGCAAGTCCTATGTTCGGCTTTTATGAAATTTCAGGTGCCATTATGCACTTGTAGAAATGTATTTGGCAGTTTATTTTGGTTTTATAATGTTCCCTCAATTTTGCCGCACATCTGGTCTTCAGCTATTTATCGGTCAAAGGTTTGCAAAACTACAAGCGAAGCGGCACTTGTGTTATTGGTAGAAATGGCAATCCTTAGGCCTTGCAAAAATAGCATCCAGACGTTCACCCCTTTGGGAGACTGATAGTAAAGTCTTTGCGTGAACACTTACTTTTTTTTGTTACTAGATATTTCAAATTTTTGTCATTCCGTCAATGTTATTTTGAAATAATGGATGTGTTGAAGAGTGGACTTGGTTTGTGATGCCGTAAAAGTGTGTGTTTTTTGGCGTCTCGAAGTGGCACGCTCGATTGTATTATAGAACACCACTCGTTTTGGCCAGTTAATTTGTCATTAGATATTTGGAAATTTGGGTGGCTGGGCATTTCTGTATGTAATATAGAGCCCCGCCCAATTTTGGCCCTCGTTTTTTGCACTATTAAATTTTAATGTTGTGATTTTGAAACATGTGCAAAATGTTATGTGGCCACCAAATTTGTCACGCGACCGGACCAAGCCGATGTTAGATTGACACCCATCCATTAACTATTTCCTCACCGAGATATCCAGCGCTTATTTTAAGCCCCCGCCGGAGACCGGGACTCGAACCAGGACCCCTCGGTCTAAAGTCGAGAGCGCAGTGAATAGGCTAAGAGGAATTCCCCGTTAGGTCTATGGACATAAACGAAAATTATACATAGTGACAGTAGCCCCACCACCACAGTCACCGGACAAGAAAAGATAATTTTACAAACAGCACTTTGGGGTATCCAAAGATATATACAACCGTACTGAGGTCAAAATCGTTTTATTATCGTTTGAGCCAGGTCCAACCTTTTCTAAGCGACTCTTTGCCAAGTGGGTCCCAGCCTATAGAGAGTGTAGAGAAAGAATATGCCCGTACCGTTACAAACATTCAAAGCCTTCATCACGCTGATTGAGCGCGAATTTTAAATTAAAAGCACAAGCCCTGGAGGTATAGGAGAGTAGTGGAACTCCCAAAAGTGGCTTATTTTAGAAGTTTGTTTCATAGTGCCAACCTACATCCAACCCTAACATCTACATCAATGGAAAGCTTATTAGTCTACTTTCAGAGTAGGCATTGATGTGAAATTGCAATGTGGGCCGAAGGTGGTGTTGGGGCATTTTAGCCAAAAACATAACATTTTTGGGCCAAAAAAATGATTTTTTTGAGAATTGTGAGTTTTTGACATCTAGGTTACATGCCCCATCTATGTAAATAGGTTTGGAACTATTATTGTGTCCCAGAAGCCCACATCAGCTTCTAAAGTTTGTAAAATATACAGTAAGTATAGGCGATATTGGGGTGAATATATGCGTTTTTCTCAAAATTCATGTTTTAATTTTAAAACCTGAAAAAATAGTTAAAATTAGCTAAGCATTTCAAAATCATGCATATTTTATTCTCAAATGAGCTGAAAATATATAAGATATCATGGCATTCGATTAGGTATTGATGTGGAACTGCTCATGTGGGCCAAAGGTGGTTTGGGGTTTTGGCCCAGAACCCACAATTAAGCTTATAATAGTTTTGTAAAATATACTGTGAGTATAGGCGATATTGGTGAAAATATGCCAGTTTTGACTCAAATTAATCGTTTATAAAACCTGAAAAAATAGTTAAACTTTTAATTAGAATTCAAAGCGTTGATGTTTTATGCCGCTCTAAATGAGCTAAAATATTAAGCTTACCATGGGCATTCAGATTAGGTATGATGGGAACTGCCATATGAGCCAAAGTTGAGTGTTGGCGGTCCTTGTAATCAAAAACATACATTTTGGTAAAAAATGATTTTGAGAATTGATATTTTTGACATCTATTATAAAATGCCATATCTATTTAAGTAGGTTTCAGAACTAATGTTGTCCCAGAAGCTCACAATAAAACTTTAAAGTTACAAAATTTACGTAAGTATATGCGATCTTGAGTTTGAAAATATACGTTTTTCTAAAATGAGGTTTCTAAAGCTGAATGATAGTTAAACTATAGCTACACATTCAAAACATCTATTTTCAGCTCTAAAATAGCTGAAAATATTGAAAACATTGGCTTCCGTTTAGGTATTATGTTGACATTGTCAAAATTGGGCCCCAAGTTAGTCAAAAAAATTGCGTTTCTAGGCAAAACAATATTGATTTTGGATAATGGTATCTATGTAAGTAGCTTTTAGAACTTGTTCAAAGTACCTCAGCAGCTTAAAAGCCCATGTTATGGAGAGAGAAAGTGGTAAAATCGCAAGCAGTTATGAAAATCTAAAGATAATGTATTTGGAAGAAATTAACGTGATTCTTTGAAATTTTATGCGATTTGAGATGATTCTCCAAATTCCTCCAAGGATTTTTTGTTATAATATCTCAAGCTTAATCAAATCCTATGCGGACTTTAAGAACTCCTGTGCCATTTTGCAAATTCTTATGCGATTGGATTGTCATGTAGTTGTTGCGATTTTATGAACTCTGGGCAATGTAACAGATTTGTGTGCGAGTTAACAAAATCTTATGCCAATTTAACAGGAACCATGGGTTGATGTTAACAGAATCTTGTGCGATTGAACATATCTGTTCAATTTAAGAAATATTGGCAGTTTACCAAATGTTAGTGCAGTTTGATTGAATTTTGTGATTTACAGTAATCCTGTGGATTTTTAGAATAAACGTGTGATTTTTACGTTTTATCTTATAAAATCTTGTGCGATTTTACCAAATTTGGTATGCTTTTGAAAAATAATTGCACAATACTTTTTAAAATTTGTCAATTTTTGGCATTTCCCACTTGACCCCCAGACTAGACATCCATATATATCCCCCCACTATTTGATGAGGGGGGGGGGGTGGTTCAATTAAGATCACCCCCCATGTTGATGCCTGTTCATTGTGTTTTTGACCAAAAATAACCGCTAGTTTAAAAATTGGTAAACTTCCGCGGCTCGCGGCATTTCTGTAGATAATAACAATGTACATTTAAGGATTTTAGCTTCAGCAAACCCGTTTCATTCATAATTTCGTCACCCCCATCCCCCCCCCCTCAATGTCAAAAAGAAATTTTACGCCACTGTTTGCAAGTCTTCTATAAAAAACTTTAAAAAAGTGGAAATCTTAATTCAAAAGTATATCTAATGCATGTGGGAGACCTGGATGAGTAACTTTGTTAATGATCTAACAACCCAGGCCCATAAACAGGATATTTTAGGGGGCGACCTTTTTTTTCAAAAAGGGATCTTCCCCCAAATTTACCCCAAAAAAAGTCAAGATTTTAAATATTGAAAAAACAAAAAATTTTACCAAAAATTTGAACCCCTTTGGGGCAAAGGGAGAAAAAAAAAACTAAATATAATTTTGGGGCAAAAGAAAAACCTCATTTCCGCTCCACTCGCAAAACTCTTTTAGGTTTTGCATTTCATATTGTCTTTTAATATTTTGTACTGGTTTGTCATATTGTCTTTCAAAGATTAATTTTGTTTGGAAAAACATTCATGTTCGGGCATGCTGCAAATCACCTGTACTGAAGTAGAAGCTGGCCTCATTCACTAATGATACTGGGAAAAAGGAAAGCATAAGTTTCATGCAAGGATTCCTTCATGAGCCAAAGGTTATGTAAATCTTGCTCTTTAAAGAGGTCGAAGATGAATTTATTGAATGTGAAAATCCCTTTATGAAGATTTAATTCAAATTTTAAAAAAGATATTGGATTTTTTTTGGAGATTTATGGCATTGGTGTTATGTCCCGAATAATGGGATTTTCTTTTCTGAAATCCAGTTTTAAACCTGCATATGATATTCTCATCGACTCCATGTTATAATGTATCGGAAATGGGCAGCTTGTTTTCTCGGGGTACAAAATGTACAGATCTCATCCTCATGCATCAAAATTTATTATTAGAAACACCAATTGCTCAAGTCCACCACACATGGCAAAAAGTATTAATTAAATTGCAAAAAAGATAATTGACTATTTGGGACCAGTTTTACTGTGCATGGGACGCTAAGTATCATAAATATAGACAAAAGTTGACATTTGTTCATGGATGATCTATTTGGGACCATGATCTATTTTCCGCCCCCTTCCCCTTTCTTTCCTGGGTGCGACCCCCGTCGTCCTCTTTGCTTCTCCATTTTTTTCATGTTCCTCAGAATTTTTTCTTTATTTTCTTTTTTTTATTGTTTCACTCTTACATTTAAGTGAATGCCTTTTACATGTTTCTTACCCCTGCCCTGAATACAAATAGGTGCCACTATCCTACAACTAGTTAATTTTGAGATACAACTGAGACATTACAAGCTAATTAATTTGAAGCAATTTGTTAAAATTAAAAGCATTTCAATTGTGATTGGAAATATTAACCATTGCCATATATTCCGATCTTCTATATTGTAGCACTTTACAAGAAATATGAAAATCAATGAAATGAAACATGCCATACATAAAAATGCCAGCAAAATTGGGCTCATTCTCAACAAATTTCATTTATTTTGACTTACTAAGAAAATTTTCACAAAAACTGCCTAAGAGATAGAAAGAGATAGAAACTTTCATAAAAAAAATAAAAGCGGATCCCAAATCGATGTTTTAAATAATATTTGACAGTCAAATAGGTTTGGATGTTTTGACTATACCATATGGCCCGATATGAACCAACGAACTTACCGTTTGTATACATTTTAGTATTCAGTAATAGAACATAATCAGGAATGAAGATTTCTCGCACTAACCTTCTTTAGTGAAGAAAGTAGTAACATTGTATAAAATATACCATCTCTTACCACATCTTTACAAAAAAGGATCTCAAAAATCATTTTTTACCCCAAAATGTATGTTTTTTGACTAAAATGACCCAAATTCACCTTTGGCTCATATTGGCAGTTTCACATTCATACCTAATGTGAATGCCAATGGTAGCTCGAGTATTTTTCAGTTCAATTTAGAACATAAGACACAGACCGTTTTGAATGCTAAGCTAAAAGTTTAACTATTTTTCAGGTGTTAGAACATGAATTTAAGAAAACGTGTATTTTCAGCCAATTTTGCCTTCTACTTACTGTATATTTTGTAAACTTTGAAAGCTTATGATGGCTTTTGAGACACAATATAGTTCTGAAACCACCTTACATAGATGGGGCATGTTAATGATATTCAAAATATCAATATCTCAAAAATCATTTTTTACCCCAAAATGTATGTTTTTTGACTAAAATGACCCAAAAATCACCTTTGGCCCAAATTGGGAGTACCCAACATCATACCTAATATCCGAAGCCATGGTAGATCAAGTATTTTCAGCTCAATTTAGAGCATAAACACAGATGTTTTGATGCTAAGCTAAAAGTTTAACTATTTTTCAGGTGTTAGAAACATGAATTTGAGAAAACGTATATTTTTACCCATTATCGCCTATACTTACTGTATATTTTGTAACTTTAGAAGCTTATTGTGAGCTTTTGGGACACAATATAGTTCTGAAACCACCTTACATAGATGGGGCATGTTATATAGATGTCAAAAATATCAATATCTCAAAAATCATTTTTTTGCCCAAAAATGTATGTTTGGGCTAAAAATGCCCCAAAAACCACCTTCGGCCCACATTGGCAATTTCACATCATGCCTAATCTGTAAAGTAGACATAATAAGCTTTCCATTAATGTATGATGTAGGTGTATGTAGGGTGGGACTATTAAATCGATTAAATTGTTGATGCTGCTGCTCGCTTAGTACTCACGCATACTGTCGGGCAGTGCTTGTTTTCGTTGCCCGGCGGTGACGTCATATGTCACCTCATATATGAGGGCTAAAATGCTAATTTTACGTATTGCCGTACGTATTGTAACACAGGGATGCCAAATAAATCGGAGCTTCCCCGAGGGTACAATAAATCGATTTATCTCTCACACGGAAAGGACGAAGGAAAAAAAAACAAGGATGGATAAGAGAGCGAAGGACAGTGGGTCGGGTAGCGGCCTTTCTCGCAGTTGTCCACAATGCGATTTATTCAAATAGGCAGCGGCCTACCAAACTGGTGCTATTATCAAAGATGGCCAGCGGCATGCAAGACCATTAAGGATTTCTGAGCAATTTTATTTTAAGCATTCAATTTACAAGATGAGCAGAAAGCCAAACATCTCCACATGATGAGCGGAAAAAGCAACACATCATAGTTAATAAAACACAATGTTAATGTTACAGGATGAGCAGAAAGTCAACATTTAAATCATTTTGATCAATGTAAAATCACATGATGAGCAGTAAGCTAACACATTCATAGGTCAATAACACAATATTAATTTACACTACGTACAGTAAGCCATATCTTATAATCTCTTCACATTATGAGCAGTAAAATTATATATTATGACATGCCAGAACAGCCATGATATTATCATACCAAACAATTTTAATATTAGAACAATAGGCATTAAAGATATATGTAATAGCCACTTAATCGAAGTCCACCAGAAAGAGGATGGGATGTAACACACGGCACAAGTAGCAACAAATGTAACAAGAAACTTGCAACCCAAATTTTTATGCTGAGATATGCACATGTACATGTAACTAAATCATAAAAAATCAAACCCTTTATATGCAAAATCTATCTGATTAGTTGATCCCAATGTACGTTTGCGCCTTCCCTGTACAAAAACTATGGAATATGGACCCTGACCAGTTCATGACCCTAGGAAAAGTACAAAATTGTCCCCACAACAAAAATTAACACTACCAACATTCTGTGTATCCCAAAATGCATTTGTTGATCAACGGGTGCGCAATCTACGTATACTTCGGCAATTTTGACGCAATTCGAAAACAATGATTTGCCCTAATTTGAAGGAGATTATAAACAAAACTCAATTTTAATTTCATTTTGGTGATCTATTTATGACCCCTCTTGGGTGGTTAGAAGAATAGGCATTAGGTTCAGTTGACTCTTCACATGCAATATAGTTTAGCCTCTTAGCCTCTTAGCTAAACGAGTTAAGCTGGCCAATAATTCCGGTATGAAGTACATACCCAAATTCTCGATAATGTATGAGCTGCTTAGGTTTGTGAAAATTGTTTGCCATTGTGTTAACGTTTATACCATGAAATGTACTGATCCTGATTATAGGTAGGTCTATGATCTTGGAATTGTGCATTGCAGGCCGGTTGAGTTCTCAACACTATCTTTAGGTAAAATATCATATTTTATATCAATTTTAGAAGTTAAAGAAATCAAAAGTCAACCCAAAACCCAGTGCATTCCACTCAGTGGCGTAGCCAGAGGGGGCAGGGGGCAGCTTCCCCCTTTGGGGAATCTTGCCCCTTCTTGCCCCCCCCTAAAAAATTAGTGATTTACATAGGCCATATACTATACTAACAAATTTAATATATGTTTGCCCCCCTGAAAATATATGTGCCCCCTTTCCCCCCCCCCCCCCCCCGAAAAAAAACTGACTACGCCACTGATTCCACTGCATGCATTCCCGTGCATTGGCGTATAGGCCTATGTATATATCACGTACATGATAATGCTGAACATGTGGCCGTATGCATGACCGAGGGTACGTGACAGGCACGTGGTCATACATCGGCAGTTTGACCTGTTTCCATTTGTAGACTTAAGGGCTGACTCAGAGATTTTGGAATATAATTTTTTTGTGTAGTAATTAAAAATACTCATCTTGAACCAAAGATAGTTACCTAAAATGCTCAATTCCAAAGTTAAAGATGAATCGGATTTTCCGTTTTCGTGCAGTAAACATTTATATGCACAGTATGCAGTGCCATAGGACACTTTGTATAACAGAAATTCCGGACCCGAAATGACAATAAAGTTGTGATTTCATATGAAGACTTCGATTCGAGGCTTAGTTTATTTCATACAGTGATTAGTATAGGACAGCATTATGGTATAGCAAAAAAACCGGTTGTTTGAAAATTGAGTGCGCCCTTCCTCATTCGGGAAATCTGTTGAGTCAGCCTGTGGCAATTGGACCTAGACAATAAAGTCAAAAATGTTGGGTTCACCATGAGACTACTAGATTCTCATTATGTGTTAGTGTTTTCTAATAAACAGCTGCATGGCATAGAGTATGGATAAAAAACGCCAATAAAAAAGCGTTTTGCGGAAGGGCCAAAAGGTACGAAGGGAATGCACGTTCAATAGATGAATCATGTTTCGTTATATAATTTGAAAGGACATGACGGATAAGGAGAGAAGGGGCTCTTAATCATAATAAGTTATATTTCACCATCCAGTTTGAGTTGGTGTTTATTACAATCCTTTGTCATGTACTTCAGGGTGTTGTTTTCTACCCAAAATACACTTGTATCATGAAAAAAATGCGAAAAATCTGAGAAACTTCAGGGCATGATCTCTGGAAAAAGCAAAGCTTGAGCATGCCTCCATTCCAGTGACCATTTATTACTTAAATGAAGAACAGGAAGATGTTGCATAGCTGCCTTGTAACGGAGTGTAAGTGAACGCCTAGATAGACTTTAGGTCTTCATAAGCACAATGAGGGCACATGAGGGGTGTTGCCATAAACGTGACACCCTTCTTCTGACACCCTTATGAATTCGAAACATGACCGGAATAAACCACATAAACAGTTATGGGTATATCCGGTTAAGTTGCCTATCATAACGGGTGTCAGAAAGATAGTGTGTCACTTATGGAAAACACCCCTACATGAGGCAGCCCTTTATAACAAGTACCCAATCTATTAGCTTGTGCTGCTAAGATTTGGAGTATATATAACCCCGTCTTCACACCAAGGAGACTCTGGAATACCACACAATGGCACATGACGCGATAGTTTAATCACGAAACAAGTTAACTGTACTTATGAGCTAATTTAAAATCACATTCCCATGAACACAGTTCAATAGCTTTCATTCACCCATTATATTGGCAAAATACATCCCTCGTATGATTTATGATACCCAGGACTGCATGGTCAGCTAGTCTGTTAAACATGTGCTCAACCACGGCTCCTTGAACGAGCCCTGCGTCGATGCATTGGCCTTATACCGCATAGTGATGTGGTATGTAATAGGTTGTTGTTGTGTTGGCGAATTACATTTAGTGTTCCGGCCCCCAGCAAATAAAAATGCAAAAAATGAGGGGTTTTCCTAGGCGTGCCCAGGATTTTTTTCTAAGTGGGGGGGGGGGATGTGGACTAAAGTCTTGTTTTTTGTTTTGAAGGACGAGAGAGCGGAGCGAGCGTAGCGATACACGGGTTAGGGTCCATGGGAGCCTCTGGCCATGTTGGTCCAGGGGCAACGCCCCGGCGGGGCCAGGAGGCGGAGCCCCCTGAGCTCCTGAGGTTCTTAGGGTTTTCAAGACCTTGAAATCGCCTTGTCCTTGCGTACTTTTCGACAACTTTTGATCGCATTTGCATGAAAAAATCAAATAAATGTACTATGTTCCTCTTTTTTTCTTTCTCTTTTCTCCTTCTCTTTCCTCATTTTTTCTTTCTACCTTCCGATTTCTTACCTCCTCTTTTTCTGAGAAACTTTGAGGGGGGCTTTAGCCCCCCAAAGCCCCCCCAATGGGTACCGCCAGTGGCTTTCCCCCCAAGACCCGCTAATGCCCTCAATATGTTTGCTAAATAATTAGCGCACATGCTGCAAAGAGGCCTTGTGGTTCCTTCGTTGGGGGGGGGGGGTTCAAAGATGGAAATCCAATTACCCGATTGAAGCCTGTATTATCCACTTTATATCAAAACCGACTTTTGGGGAATTTATGTTAAAGTATGATTTTTGAACACCAGCAAAACAGGTAACGTTGAGCATTTCGCTTTATAATGCAAAAATTTTCAAGTTCATCCGTTCTCGTGAAAACTATAGAGGGCGTCCTTCTTCCTTATCCGGCTGCGATGTCCTTATTATACTCACTGAAGGCTGAATGAAATTTTGTGCTGAGTTTTGGTTTTGTTGTAGTTGATATTTACACATTCTTCATTATAGGATTATAAAAGTTAATCATTGTTGGTATCAGAAATGGTAGATGATTCATGAAAGAAATGGTAGTAAATGGTGTGTGGTTTTTAAGTGTAGAATCATGTAAAAGATAAGTGATTTAGATATCGCCATTGGAGCAAGAGTTCCATATGGTAACTTTAGGCCAAAATTAATCTTTTCTTGATCAGTTTTAAAAAAAAGTTAAAAATCTCTAGAAAACCTGGAAAGAAAAATCTGGGTAAAATGAAATCTTTTTACAACCTATGCGAGCGGGAAGCTGAGACAAACCTCTATTTTTTACTCTTTTTCCGTTAAACATGAGATAATTCTGCCATGATATATAGGCTACGTGGCGTAACCAAGCTTTTTTCCATCATAAGGAAAACAAGGTTAGTTGACGTCACATGGGTACCAACACCGTGGCTTTCACACATCGCAACAGACAGGAGCATACTTGAAGTGACGTCACTCCATCATAAGGAAACAAATTCAATGGACGTACCTCCCCCCAACTGGCCGTATACACATACAGCCCTAGTACCATTTCCATAGAAGGGCTCTGGCTATCCAGGCACTAAGTTCAAAAAGTTCAGCCAATCACAGCTTAGACAGTAGCTCGTGACCATCTCGTGCAGTTGTCTCACTTTTGCCCGGATACGTGGCAAGTCGGGCATATTCATTACTTGTTTAGCAGTCAAAGTTCACAAACAGACGGCCAGTGTAGCGCGTCGGTTGAAGAGAAGGTACTGGAATTATTGTGATGAAGTAGTAGAAGGTAGAAGGATAGCAACTTGAAAGTTTATAAACAAGGTCATCACATTCTGGTGATGAAACAATTCTTTGACTTGCTGACATGGACTAATAATGAGTTGGCGCGTTAAGCAAGCGAGTATGTAAGCGCTAAGCGATTAATTAAGTAGGGTATTTATTAAGTAAGGGCCTACACTTTTTAGGGTATACCATAAAGTATTGTGGCTTGATATTAGAAAAAAATATTAAGTACTAAGTGAAAATAACAAAATTCTAAATGATTTAACTTCAAATATTGATGTTGAGCAAAATTAAAGTGACAGTATTTAAACATTCTCTAGCTTTGCAATGGTTCAATGTATAAACCTCGGCCCAGAGATAAAACTGATTATGATGTAAAATTCTGGTCGAGGTGTATGACACAACGGGATTGGTCGATCCCAACCAGGCCTCCGGCCAATTAGATCTCGAGCTACCCCCACATACTGCAGTAGATATGAGAGGAACAGAATGATTGACAAGAGACTCTGTTCCGCCCATATCTAGGGCAGCTCTTACTACCTGCCGGCGGCCTAGTTATGATCGCCAATCCCCTATTTTATTGTTGACGTCTGCACTTTGCCTCTTATACACTTTTGCCTCTTACACTATCTCCAAACGCCAGGCCTACCATCTGAGCCAACTATTTATCCCATAGCTGGTACTATTTTACCCGTAGTTGGGGTGAGCCTCCTAGCCTACAAGGATACAAAGGAAAGTGTTCAGCATTTAGCCCAGTTGCCACCCATACTACATATGGGGATGCACATATATGGGAATCCCATATGGGAAACCCATATCCCCATCTAGGGGAAACCACCAACCACCAACTGTTGTGAATATATCCACGTCAATTGTTGTTGATGTTGGTATCAATAATTGTGTCTTGATCTACCCTGGGTTTAGGTGCCTCTAACCCTATCTAACTGATGACAAACAATTACACCTGGGCAATTGGAATGCTGAGAATAATAAGAAATAGAAAAGGAGAAAATGAGCTATGGGAGGTAGAGGTTGCTCACTCCTCACTCTGGTAAGTACGCAAGACCGGTCACAAACGAACTTCTTCACAACATTGTTAGATCATACTGAAAAGCGCGCCACTGCTTAATATAATTAACCTTGGTTGGGTCAATTGTATAGCTTTATACCAAAGCACAGAAAGGTCAAAACAGATTCGCCCTGGGCCAAAATCTCAAATTACATTTCATTCTATAATAATTTCTTAGACACGTAGTACAATTTGTGTTGCAATAGATCGAAGTCCATATTAGCGAAAATGTCAGTGGTTTAGTACTGACATCGTCTTTATGTTCTTGACAGTGGGAATATGCACAAGGTAAAATTACACTTCACAAAATATTTCCCATCCATGACATTCTTCAATTATACAGTTTGCTAGTTCCGATATTCCGTGTTGTTCATCCACTTCACATGGGCTATCGGAGCCTCGTGCCACAGCGCATTGTTATTTCCGGGTTTCCACTGATAGTACATGCATGACCCCGAGCAGTAATTGGTTGGAATAGATCACACCACATGTATCAAGCATGGTGTGACGTCGTAATTAACACGTCGTGCCTCGATTTGTTGGTGGTTTCAGAATTCTTTGACGTGTGTATCGCAATGGAGTAGCGGTTCCCGGTGGCAAACCTAGACTCCTTATAAATATTGTTGAGTGTCCGGTAAAAGTTTGTTCGTGCCGGCCCACCACCAGAAATGTTACAGACTGTGCCGTGCAAGTGTGCGATTAGTACTTGTAGCCTTTCCCTGGCCTAGCCTAGCCCTAGCCTGGCCCTAGCCTAACCATAAAGACGCAATAGACATGGTAGACGCGTGCGTAATCCACTAAATAACCGGACATCATATAATGTCGGGATATTGGTATTTTTGGCTCATTTGGTGATATTTACACAACACCATTTTATCAATGTTAACTTTACAATGAAAAATCACTTCAATGAAAGCTACCGAATTTAACCGATTTATTTATGATCCCTGATTGAACCAGGGGACCGAGACCAGGGTAACCGAGACTAGCATAGGAGACTAACAGCAAACCGATTGAAACCGAAAATTTCCGATAAATGACTATCGTGTATTTTGCGAAATCTCGTAAAATCACGTAATAAGAAAAGCGAGGTCAAATCTAGTCTCGGTCCCAGTACTTGGTGGGTGTCCTGCGGAACGTACACTGCCAATACTCACCGATTCGCAGTATACGTGCCAGTGTGGGCACCCACCAAGTATTAGGAACGAGACTAGGTCAAATCTGTCTCCGAGGTTACCTAACCACTGGCTGTAGAGCGGTGCTGTCATTGACTGTAAAGGCTTGTCACAAACCTAATAACAAAAAGGTGTGGCTAAAAAGGGATTGAAAAGCTTTAACTTCGAAAATAGTGCGAAAAAACGCATCAGGGGGTTTACTGGAGAGAAACTCCAGAGTTTTGAAAAACCCGGAGTTTCAGCTTCATGTGGACACGGACTTATAGGAAAGTGCATCCCCCATCAATCCCGCGCGGCCACCCGCATTTACACCAATTGTTCAATGAGAGGGAGCTAATCATGTCGGCTGAATGCAAGACCAAACCGTAAAGTGACCATTTTGTCGAAATGAGTTTTGGGTGGAATTTTGAAAGGAGGTATTCGCGCATATTTTAAACTAGTGGAAGATATGTAGGGAAAGGTAAAGGGGACGGAACTGTGTACACAGGAACGGAGTGCCCATTCTCTCTATGAAGCGATTGGGCCAGACTCCACCGAATGTGCTGCAGTGGGGGATCGCCACACCTCAGCTACAGCGAGTCTGTCCAGTCCCAGCATTGAATAATGCAGGGTACCATTTATACACTGGGTAGAGAGGAGTAAATGAGATAAAGTGCCTAATCAAAGGGCGCGACGGAACACATTGGCCCTAGCGGGGGCTCGACCCCACCCACCTTTGGGGTGCGGGATGAGCGGTTAATCCACTGGACCACATGTATCCCTGGCCCACAGGTAGCGAAGCAGAACCACGTAAGTGGTTTACTAGGGGGGGTGGTAATTCAAAAATATGGAGAGAACCATCCTAATTAAACTAGAAAAAATCAATTTACTGAAATCAGACGATTGTAACCCCCCTGTACATACCCTCTGAAAGTTTTGAAAATAAGGTTTCCAAATTCGGATGCCTTGCAATGTGAATGATACATTGGATTGCCAAGGATCCTCAATTATCACACATGCTATCACCACGATTTCAGGATTTTTAGTCCTGGATTGCAGAATTACTTGTTTAGTTTTTTCAAAATCAAACATTTTTTATCAATTCCAGCCAATTTGTGACGGTATATTATTTCCCACCAATGGTTACATGTCTTTTAGCTTTTGTGGAATGTTGTTTAAAAATAGGTAAATCACAAATTACAGTGTGGTCCAAAAACAGGGTTTTTAAGCTATTATTAAACGACAATATCGTGTATAACCTGGTGAATTGAAAACCGCGGGATTCAAAACAAAGCTCAAATAACACAAATGGCGGCCATATAGCGCAAAAAAATGGTCAAAAAACACACTTTGCACACACGTACCTCTATGGGAAACCATTATGGTTAAAGAAATCAATACAATTGCGTGAATTGGAGGTCGACTCAACTTAAACTACCTGAAACACCACTTCAGTTTGTGTGAGTGTTTCGTTGAAATGAATGAGAGACTATCTCAACCGTGAAACTTAACTTGAAATGCCTATTTACCTAAAAATTAAGATTGATTTCAATTGGGGGAAGATTTAATGAAAATACATGCATGTTTTTCTTGCCATGACTATTCGAGATTCTGCTTGTTCGAAGTTTGCTGGTTTGGACAGATCATAAAAAGAGAAGAAAAGAAGAAATATTGCAGCTCGTTTTATTTTTAAAATTTATAAGAGAAACTTGATAATTTGAGGTGTCTTAATTCCTTACCCTTTGTGGTTATATTAAATACAAAGTCCCATGACGGGGTGCATTTTCAATGTTTGTGTATCAATCTTGGATATAATGCGTGACCAGCAACAGAGTGCATGAAGACTTACGTGGTGGCAACAAGTTGTTGTTTTTGACCTTTTTTCTCTGGATGGCGGCCATTTTGTCATTTCAGCGTTTTTGTTTTCAACGCCGTTTTCTCCAGGTTCCAACAAGATAGTGTAGTTAATAAATACCTTCAAACATTTTGATAGGTCACCCACTTTTGAGAAATTTGCAGATGAAAATGTGTAAACTTTTTTGCGACCACTGGTCATTATTTCAGGAAATTAGCAATCGGAAGCTTGCATGTAGGCAAGTGGTGAGCAGTATTTCAAGATAAGAAACTAATGCATAGCAAAGTAATTTTAGCTCTTTCTTTCTTAATGTATTGTATTTGTTAGAAATAGCTATACAACTAACATTGTATAGCAAACTGATATGGCAACAAGAATAGCGAGTCTGGGCATGATCTAGGTAAACATAAGTAACTCTTTAAACTAACAGAATTAAATCAACCACTAAATTAAATGACCTGCATAGTGGCATCAACATTGGCCGTGACCTTGTTTAACTCAATACAGGATCAGATTGATCAGATTACTACTTAAGCTTCTTAGAAATACAATGCCAAATACACTAGGTGGCACCCAATCCTTTATATCAATACATCTCTGAATAATGAGATAATGAACAGACTTACAGCTGTCATGTACCTGCTTTTTTAGTAAAGTAAAGTAATAACAATTACAATCCATCAAAAAGCACCCAATTCAATTATGTGTTTTTTTTGTCAATAATTTGGGAAGCTTTTTAATCAGGCAATTATTGGGACAAAAACAGCTGCCTGCAAATTGTGACGCCTGAGTGGTTTTCACACGAGAGCTCTCCATACTCACGTGCTCACTGCAACTACTCAAGTGAAAAGCACAGGCTCATAGCAATGACCAGTCTTCTTAGCAGGGTGTTTTAACTATTTTTAGTGGGAAAATCTTTAGGGGGTATGTACAGGGGGGTTATTGATTGAATTTTATTTTTTTAAAGGTAGGTTGTTTTATGTCAGGGGTGTCTCCATATTTTGGGCTGGGGGTAAAATTCATACTTGGACTTTTGTGCAATAACACACCCCCCTAGTGGAACTTACGTTAGTCTTGCATTAAACATTTTCCCCTTTTTCAGTGCAAGACTAACGTAAGTAGCACTTACGTTGGTCTTGCATTAAACACCTTTTCAGTGCAAGACCAACGTAAGTGGCACTTACGTTGGTCTTGTACTGAAAAAGGTGTTTAATGCAAGACCAAAAGTGCCACTTACGTTGGTTTTGCATTCACAAGAAAATACTGATTTCACTTGCGTTCTCTTCTTTTGTAAATAAATATTTAATTACGTTTATCAAGGAGAAATTATTTGATTTATATCATACAAATACATTCATATTGCATTACCTGCTATAATTATGGACACACCACCTATAAAAACCAATAGAAACACAACATGTTCTTCATGTTAAATTAGTCATATGCAGTGCATATTATGCACTTTCGTTGGTCTTGTACTCAGCCGACGATACATCATCGAGGAAATAAACGATCTTACCTCGGCGAATAGGTTTCCAGGCGAAATTCTGTGTATGGGTGATTTCAACTGTGATGAGCTAACCAAGCACACGGGAATGGAAAAAAGCTTTATGAGGTTATGACTAGCTTCACCTACAGCAGATCATTACTAAGCCAACTAGAATAACTCAAAACTATAAATCTTGTTAGATCATTGGACAGATAGATCAGAAATGTTAACAGATTCAGATGTTATGCCATACTCTCTCAGTGATCATTCCCTTGTGCATGCAGTTAGGAAAGGTCATTTCTTAAGTAAAGCTCAATGGGATAATACCGAGTGTACTGATGACCCAAATGAAGCATGGGCTGTTTTCACTAGCTTATTAAACTCTATTTGTGATAATCATGCCCCATTTAAGAACATGAACATTCCATGTAATCCACCACCTTGGATCAATAAGGATTACCTTGAGCTCAGAAATAAAATTGATAAAAAAGGTCAAGCTGAAAGATCCAAATCCAAGTCTGACTGGGATGAGTTTAGACATCTAAGAAACTCACTTAACACCTTGGCATGTAAACTCAAAAGAGATTACTTCAAGGCCAAATTGGGCGATGCAGGTAATGACTCTCGTAAACTATGGACTACTCTGAAAAAGATCATACCGAACAAAAAGCAACAGTTTGTCTGCACAGACCTTGTGCAAGAATATATGGACCAAGAAATCAGGATGTACAGTTGACGTTGCCAACAGTGAAGAACATTACATTTTTTTTATCAAGGGCTTCTTAAATTATGACAAAATATGGGCTGGTAATGCAGTCCATATAACATCATTGGTATTTCACCTGTTCATTTTAATGAGTATGGGTGAACTCTAATTGTATTGTGTTGAATCTTAAAGCGGATGTCCTGCATAGAATAAAAAACAACAATATGTACGCGTGTGTGAGTTGCTGTCCTGCATTTAAAAGAAATCTGCCAAAGAGTATTGCCAGGTGCACAACAAGGGTGGCAGTGATGGCAAAACCATCCTACATTACATATTTTTTCTTGCAGTGTTCACACTATCTAAGCGTCCAATTTACTTTTGAAGAATGGAAGTGATTGTAGTATGGGCTTCAATCAATATGATCGGATATGTTTATATGCAGGACATCAGCTTTAAGTTTTTACCGGTTGTGATTTAGGGATTCAAACATGTTACAGAGTGGTTCATCACGAATCAACAACGATCCATCCATGCGTCCGCGTATTTTTATCGCGCGAGGGCGGCTTTCAACAACGAAAATCTTCTTGAAAACTTATTAATAGGCCTATAGAGGAACATAATTATTCTCACTTATAATGCTAAAATCTTTCCTTGTTAAAATATTTTAGCAAAATCTAAAGCAAAGCAATAGATTTGGCAAGTTTGTTGCTTGCAATTTGCACCTGGTGTCCTAGCGCGTACTCAGAGTTCCAAACGTGATGAACAGTGCGTCGACTAAAGCGTACCGCGTAAACGCACTTCCGTGAACACTGCGCCGGGCGTAACGCGATAATTTGCATATCAACTGTGGGTTGATAACGCATCAACAACGGTACGCTACTGTACAAGAAGATACGGTGAGTTGAATAAAGCCACTATCAGTGATTTCTTCAAAATGTAAACAAATCGCGCCCCCTATTTTTCATCAAAGTCCATTTTTTTGCACTGTTGTATTAGGCGAAGAGCAGCATCAACAATTTAGTCGATTTAATAGTCCCACCCTACATACACCTACATCATACATTAATGGAAAGCTTATTATGTCTACTTTCAGATTAGGCATGATGTGAAATTGCCAATGTGGGCCGAAGGTGGTTTTTGGGGCATTTTAGCCAAAAACATACATTTTTGGGCAAAAAAATGATTTTTGAGATATTGGTATTTTTGACATCTATATAACATGCCCCATCTAGGTAAATAGGTTTCAGAACTATATTGTGTCCCAAAAGCGCACAATAAGCTTCTAAAGTTTACAAAATATACAGTAAGTATAGGCGATAATGGGTAAAAATATACGTTTTTCTCAAATTCATGTTTCTAACACCTGAAAAATAGTTAAACTTTTAGCTTAGCATCAAAACGTCT
>JAMKCH010003377.1:0-90897 GCA_023653785.1 Ophioderma brevispina | reverse complement strand
AATTTCCTTATCCATTATAATGTTTGCGAATTGCCCCCCCCCCCCCCCCCCACTTTGTTCAGATATCCTTAAATTGTTGACTCCGTAATTGAAAAATTCGTATTTTGTTAAATATCTATTTTACTCTTAAAAAAAATACGGAATTTTTAGCTAAAATATATTGTTTTTGGTAATTCGCGTAATAGAGCCAACTTCACCCCCAAACACCTACACAGGTTAGGACACATCTAAGGGTAATTCTTACAAACCCGCAATCATGTATATAATTTCCCAACTCACGTTAAAGTTCTATTTATTTACGGAATTAAAAGGAAAGTGTCATTTTGATTGCAGACGCTTCCGTTTCGTCGATTCTGCTCTGACTGCGAAGAAAAAAGGGGCGGAGTCAATGTGTATAAGAAACCGTTGCCCAGTTGCATATGCTTTTTGCAATGTCATCGATACTATTTTATGTCCGTTTTGTTTTGAATAAGAACAATTGTCGCCACGAGGAAATGATTGGGTTTTTCTTTCACAAAATTCAAAGAGCATAAAATGATGATAAAAAATAGCATAGTGAATTACAACATTCGCATTTTCCTGTAACAAATCTCAATTTGTCGTCGCGACCTTTGAAACAATTACTTAAAGTATGTTATAATTATGTAAAATTGTAATAATGTAGATTGTAAAGATTTTTTTATGAATATAGAAATAAAGGACCAGAGGAACCCGTTTGTACTGAATAGTGTATTTGTTAGTTGATCATAATACTGATGATCAAAAATATAAACCTTGCCTGTTATGTTGTTTTCCTTGTACACATTAATGTACATATTCATTGAGGTATCATTGATAATTTAATCGTACATTATGAGTGTGGAAAGGGCTATTACTTCATAGAGGGGTGATTCATCAATATGCCAAATTGAGATTGTGAAAACGGGATCTAAATCTAACTAGGTTTTAACCCACCCCTAACCCCCAACCCAGATTTTTAAAAACGTTATTCTTAACACCAAACCTTCATTTGCCATCTTGGCAATTCATATATGAAAAAAAAAAAATACTCTTTATTTTTTGGGTTAGGTACACTCTGGAAACAACAATCTAACGGTAATAAATTGTCCAAAGAAGCGCCTTTTGCTGGAACGATTACTTCTTTGGTGTCAGTTATGATCTGATCTTTATCAGGACGATGCAACAGAGGGTATGAGCAGTGAAGCCGCAGTGAGAGAATTTATCAGAATTATTGAAATTTCCGCATATATTGAAAGATATTATACCAACCTCCCACAACTATTGGATTTTCAGAAACCGTTGGTATTTGGCCAAAGGCAGTGTGACCGTGACTGTATGTCGGCCATTGTCGTCAAAATTATTAGTATCCTAAAATTTTGAGGAAACGGAAAAAATAAATTCATCTATTTATTGTGAGGTCCATTCTATTGGACGTTTACATAGTAAATTAGACCCGATGTGAAAATAATTTAAGCCCGCAGGGAGCCACAAGTCCGGGCTCCATAGACGACTACGGAATAAAGCGTGAACATAATGTTGGTACAGAAGTCAATCTTAATCGAGCTCCCCCATTTACCGTTGTAAGCCGTGGACTAATGAGTACGGCGGACTATAATTACTTTCACAACCTGTGGGTTTGGATGATAGTGCGCGGCTCTTAATTTTTCTTTCTAACGAGCCGAGTTTTTTCCGCATGTTTCCTATTGCGTTTTTCAACTACTCCTACTCACTATGTTGAAGTAGCTAAGTTCTATCTCGAAGTCTTCTATAGACACAACTTTGTATACGATTCTGGATCCTGAATTTTTTTTACCAAAATATGTCTAATGGAGTTTTTTCGATTTATCTTAAATAAACTTTGCAATTTGAGCATAAAAGGTATTTTTGGAGAGCGTCCCCCAAAGTTAAAAAAAAGGAGATTTTTTACACAATTTCCATTATAATTGACTAGTAAACTATAGCCTGTGAATGGTAAAGTAATGGTAAGTTTTCTATATCTCGCAAAAGAAGGAATTTTGTGTAATTAATGAAATTTAATATCGTATAACAAACGATAATAAATCATGGTGGCTGAATGGAAACGTCTCCCCAATATGGAATAGTCGGGAATTGCGCTTTGGTACGTGGTCTACGCTCATCACTATTTGTGTTCACGTTGAGTTCAGGTATTTCCTTTTAGAGAGGTTTTTTCGTGAGTTGGGCAAACTATTTTCACAATGGCCGACGTTTTGAAAATTTACAATTGATTTAATATGTTTTTAATAATTTAAATATACAAAATTTCGATTCTTTTGGACATATCGCACTTTTGAGCATTCGGTATATTAGACAACACGCGTAGTATGTCACCAAGTGTAAAAATAAAACCGTAAATAAGAAAAAAATCAGCACAAAAAAAAAAAAAAAGCATCATGAAAACGCCTCAAGAGACAAAGCACACACAACCGTGAGGGATATTAACCGAAACAAACGTCCCCTTTGTTTTAACGCCTGTTTAAATTTAACGAGTCACGAGGTGGGAAGTAATCTTAAAAAAATCGCGCTCTAGGAGTTACACACACTACTCTGTAAATAACTACAAAAAAGTCACGAGTTAAATGTTTTCCAAAAACGGTCATTTGTAACGATAATTAGTGGCAAAAAGGAAACTTAAAAAACGGTCTCACAGACCTACAGCCTTATTACGAATGAAATATTGGCGAAATTTAGTACATTATTTCTATTTATATCCTCATGATGTGCCTTTTAACTGGTGCGTGAACATAATAATTATAGATAAAATAATTGACTGGTCATGCAAAAAGAAAATTAATGGTTTAAACAGGGAGTTCTTTGTTCAACATCATTCTGAACCATCACTTATTAGCAATAAGCTTCTTCTTCTTCGGTGGCGCTGCGGGGTAAGCGATAGACATTATTGATTTTACTTTTGGATAGTCTGTTGTTGTCAGTTCGAGTCCGCAGGTGGCCGGTATTCAGTTCTAGAGTGGTCCTTCTCTGTTTTGTAAGCTAACGGTCACCCTGTTTTAATTATAAACAATGTTCAATACTTCCACTTCCTAAACATTTTGCTTTTACTTAATAGTTTTTAAATAACACACAAGTTCCCGGTCGACAGCGATACCACATACAACTAGGTAATACCACAGACAACGCTTCAACTAAAGTGTATAAACTGTTCCGTAGAAATCATGATTTCTTGCAAATTTGGACCAACTACTCTTGCACAACTATTTATGTTTCACAAAATAAAAATTTTGCCAATGGGCAGACTCAGTTTGAGTATACTTGGTGCTATCTTTACATTTATTAACTTTAGTATGGTCGTACTCTTTTAAAAAGTTGGTGGGGTTGTTGCGTGCCAACGTTTTTTGTTGTTGTGTAGATTTACTAACATATTACAAACACACCTGTGCTAAAAAATGTGCTATTATTGCTAGGGTGACTAGCCATTGATTAGTTGACTATTCAAATAATATTATAGTTCGAAATATAGTGATGCTGCTTTGAAAGATATGTTCATTACATACTGTCCAGATTGGCTAATTAAGCCCTATAGCGTTTTTTTTTGTAACGTTTTCTTGTGATATTAATGATGATAAGACTCTGAAAACACATGAAAGGACGCAAGCTGTGGCAGAAATTATGACATGATTATCTGTCCGTGTATTCATAGACCAATATTATAAAACCATGCTTTTAGTGTTTGGCATAGGAATCGCAAAGAAATCAAGTGGAAAATGGCGTCAGTTATCAGATGCCTAAAATGCACCATTGACAATTGAAGGGTATGAATCAATGAAAATTGTATCGATGTGCTATTGTTGACGAACCCTTCATTCAGTGAAATGTCAGTGGTATTATGGTACATTTAATCAAGATTCAAGACGTCGACATGGGTACGCCTATATAATTGCGTGCGTGTGCCAAACGGCAGCATATATTCAGATTCAAGTCACGGGTAGATATTTAAAAAAGAAGTTCTTACTGGTGGTTTGTTAAAGGGGAAAAATCGAAGGAAGGCATGGAGGGAGGGAGGAAGGAAGGGGGGGAAGGAAGGACGGAAGGAAGGGAAGGAGGAGGAAAGGAAGGAAGGAATAACGGAAAGCGAGAGGGAAGGAAGGTAGGAAGAAAGAAAGAAGGTACGAAGGATGGTAGGAAGAAGTAGAAGGAAAGAAGGTAGGAAGGAAGGAAGCAGGAAGGAAGGTAGGAAGGAAGTAAGGTAGGAAGGAACGGAAGGTAGGAAGAGGAAGGAAGTCGGAAGGAAGGAAGGTAGGAAGATGAAGGTGGAGGAAGGAAGGGAAGGAAGGAAAGGAAAAGGAAAGGAGGGAGGGGAGGGGGAAAGGAAGGTAGGTAGGGTAGAGTAGGTACGTAGATAGGTAGGTAGGTAGGAAGGAGGAAGAAGGAAGGAAGGTAGGAAGGAAGGAAGTAGGAAGGAAGGTAGGAAGAAAGGAAAGGTACGAAGGATGGAGGAAGGAGGGTAGAAAGGAAGGAGGCTAGGAAGGAAGGAAGGAAGTAGGAAGGAAGGAAGGAAGGTAGGTAGGAAGAGGAAGGAGGGTAGGAAGGAAGGAAGGAAGTGAATAGTAGGCAGGAAGGAAGGTAGGAAGATGGAGGCAGCTTGAGATCCACAGGCCTGGAGTTGTCATATGCAGATGTCTTTCAAAAGAAGATGAGTTAGGTTTGTGGAGCCCGGTGCAAAGGAAACAGAAGACTCCCAAGGTGGGGACTGTAGGACTCCATTGGCCTCCCTGTTCTTGATTATTGATAATCCCGTATGTAAAAGCAACGGTGGCTGAGTTCAGCCCATAGGTAAAAGTGTGAATCCAACGCATGGCGTTGCAAAGCCAAAAGGGTCATTACGTATTGCGGCACGCGTTGCTTTTGAAAGGAACGCGTTTTGTTATGAAAATAAAACAACGTGTTGTGATTAATCAGCCAATAGGAGTAAAGTTTTATCCAACGCGTTGGATACAACTTTTACTCTATTGGGACTAAGCAAAAGAAGTTCTTTACTGGTGGTTTGTTAAAGGTAAAAATGAATTAAGGTATGAGGGAGGGACGGACTGTAGTGGTGAAGGAATGAATTACTGTCCTTCATGTAGTGATTAGAAATGAAGGCCGGCCGTAATGTCTGAAAGGCCTGTATGAGACCCGGCCTGTCGCGACTTCCTGTCGGCCATTCCGTTTCACTTACGGCCTGTAGTCCTGCCTAGCCTCCGTCATGACGGTCGTCCGGACGGCCTGTCTCCGCCGTCCTCTTCCTTCCTAAGCCCTGGCCTTCCCTTCGGCTTCTCCTTCCGTCCGGTAGTCCGTCTGCCTGTCTGCCTATCCTTCGATAAGTCTCCTTTCCTTCCTCCCTTCCCTTTCACCTCTCTTTCTTGTTTCTTTTTTGCTTCACTTTCTTTGTTCTCCTTCTTTCCTCTTCGCTCTTCTTTCGTTCTTCCGTCCTGCCTTCCGTCCTTCATGTTTGCCTTCACTTCCTTTCATTCCGTTCCGGTCGTTCCTCCTCCGTTCGCTCCGGCCTAGTCGCCCGGCCCTTCTCACCTTCCTGCCTTCTTGCCTTCCTTCCTTCCTTTCGCTCCCTGCCCTTCCGGCCGTGTCGGTCTTCCGGCCGGCCGTCCTTTCTTATCCCTTTGCCTCGCTCCCGTCGTCCTTCCTTCCTTTCTTCCTCTTGCGCTGCCTCTCTTCTCTCACCCACAGGCGGGAGTGTCCATAATGCAGATGTCTTTCAAAAAGCGATGCGTTTGGTTTGTGGAAGCCCGGTGCAAGAATACAGACTCTCCCCAAGTTTGGGCCTGTAGTGACTTTCCATTTGACTATCCATTTTCTTCTTATTATTACATAATGCTTATGACAGCACGCGTGGCTTATTCGCCCATAGGAAGTAAAGTTTAATCCAACGCATTGCTTTGCAAAGCAAAAGGGTCATTACGTATGCGGCAACGCGTTGGCTTTTTGAAAGGAACGCGTTGCTTATGAAAACAACGTTTGTTGCTTAATCGCCCCTAGGTAGTAAGTTTTTATCCAACGCGTTGGATACAACTTTACTCCTATTGGCTGACTAAGCAACGCGTTGCTTTTTCAATAAGCAACGCGTTGGATAAAACTTTACTCCTATTGACTGACTAAGCCACTCCTTTGTTCATTAACATTATTAACAACGGAGACAAGTTCAAAGTCATTTCCACTTCGTGTTACTAGTTTGACTGGATCGATATTGACTCAATCGATCGACTACGTCAACTCATTATTACATTTCGCTAGTTGTCTGTCTATCTGTTTGTGTGTTTGCCAAATTTTGACCGATTGACAATCCAAATAGAAATAATCCAAATTTGGGTAATTTTCTTTTACAAACAAGAACAACGGTTAGAAATCAATATTAACCAACGAGAAAATTACAAAGTGGCACCTTGTGTACATGCGTAAGAAACGATAAACCTTGGTTTGCCAACGACTCAATGCACTTGTAAAGAAGTCAAAATATTGGTTGTAAGAGTAATTGACGATCCTTCTACAAGAAACATGTACCCCCTAAAGCAATGGCCAGTTGACCCAAGTTCATCGACCTTGTGAAACAATCCGTTGCCTTGTGTATTCTGTATAGATTTATGTTTCAAAGCAATCGCATTTCATTTCATTTATTTATTATTTTACTGGTCATAATACATCAATTATTTTTTTTTTGTTTTATTTTTGCGTTTTAGCCTGGGTAGTCATTCAGTGTTCAGACAGTTTTTTCCAATGATGCCCAAGGATCCAGAACGAATTGGGACAGCCATTGGTTTTCGACCCAACTCTTATCGACCTGGCTGTCGATACATATCCAGGTGTGATTCTCCATGTATATGGGACGATAGCTTAGGCCCCCTCCTAGGTTCGTTTGCCAAGTCCAAACAATTGCCAAATTACCCACGGGGGAGGCGGAAATTCCAGTTTTACTCATAGTTCTTACAAATCAATCCAAATTTGGTACCCCATTAAATCCCGCAAGTGGCCCCGCCGAGGATGAAACCGGGGACCTTCTGCACCAAGGCGAATACCCGAACCAATGGGTCACGCTCTCCTGATAATGTCACTCTAGTTATAGTTATATTATCTTGAACCCGATATGTCACTATAGTGGCAAGAAACAATACACGTGACAGTAATTTCAAAAGTATCTACAGACCTAAACTCTTATGCGATAAAGGACCATATATTTGTCTAAGTACGCTAGATATTTGAAAATTTGGCACAACACCTCCAATGGGTTTAATGAACACCGTGCGAGTGTCAGCAACACTGGCAATCTTAGAGGAAACGCAAAAAAAAACCCCCAAAACTGGTCTTAGTTTTAGGAAATATTCAAGGGCCTATGCTTTCCCAGCCATTGGGCATAATTTGGCAATATCAGTATTCAGAACATTTCACTAATACTATTTTACCGGCATAAAATATAGCAGTCCGTCATAAACAACATAGCCCTCCAAGCTGACTATTCTTACAGCTTGCTGAGGAGCTCCGTCATCCAGTTGAAGCTGCTGCACTGAACGTGGGCATTATAATACCAATACATCAAAGAAACTATTTTCCCAATACCCAACCCTTTATGGAACCAGCCTTGAAGTAATAGGAAAATGATTTCAATACCTTGGAGCTTTGATTGTGCAAAGCTCAGGAGGGCAGGAGCATTAAACCCAAAAATTGGTGTGTGCAAAATCTGAAAAGGCGAGCTGCCAAGGCACTTGAGTCTTTGTTATTATTACCACCATCATGGAATCATCTTGACATATGGTGCCACAAACTTGGACCATAACATCACAAATAAAGTTGGCCCCGCATGAGTACTATGCCCTCTATTCGGATACTATTCCCATCTATTCGGTAGAAAGCTCTGAAACTTAAACACAAGATGACCATCTTATACAACAATAAAGTCTTCGTGGAGAACTGCTACCAATCTCTGAAAGACTCAGGATGAAAAGGCTAAAGGTCGCTGGTCACTTTGTCAGGAGCGATAATAAAGTGGGCGGCAAAGTCTTTTTGTGGTAGGTCAAACAATGGGAAGAGAGACTAAACTACTCTTCAAGCATATACGGACTAAGATAGGCAAGAACCCAAGACTGCTGAATGCCCACGAATTTGGAAGGACCACGGGGGAGTCCAACCCCGTGAGCGCCAGAATCAAGTAACAACGAAAAGGTGGGTCCAGAAGTTGCGTCACCTTACGCCCTGTATGTCATATCAGATACCTCAACCTTATCCAATTCTGCGTAAGCAATCGCAATGATGAATGTTACCCAAACAACCCACACCCACTTAAGTGATGAATGGTCAAGCTAGCGTTGTTGACACTAGGCTAATGATTCCCATCCTTCTAATAGCATATATGTTATTACAACTATTGCTATTCCATGCCAAAGTTTTATTTAGTGAACCGGTAACGCAAGGATACAATTATTTTAAGTGGAGGAACGAGGCCGGTTTCAATTTGTCAGGAGAGAGTACCGGATTCCAAAATAAATACCTTATTTTCATTCTTCAAATGGGTCAAGAAGATATTTATGGATACTTTATACAAATATTTCAAATGCCAATTAATCAAAATCTTACCTTGTACTCATGAGTCATAAGCGTTCAACCCTCATAGTTACAACTCATTGGGTTAAGAATTAGCCTATATCGCTGATTAATACGAATGATAATAATGGTTAGGTGCTCTCACTTCATCATCGTAAATATAATGAACTCATTTTTATGGATATCTATTTCCATCATACATCTCAATAATTGTACATCCTTATCCTGCTCTTTTAAGCTATTCTGCTATTTCAAATATTTTGACTCATTTTCTTCTTATTATTATAATTCTTTATGAAAAGCAACGCGTGGGCTTTAGTCAGACCCATAGGATTAAAGTTTTAATCCACCGCATTGCTTTTGCAAGCCAAAGGGTCATTACGTATTGCGCCAACGCTTGCTTTTGAAAGAACGCTTTGCTTATGAAAAACAACGTGTTGTGCTTAAATCAGCCAATAGAGTAAAGTTTTATCCAAAGCGTTTGATACACGTTACTGCTATTGGCTGACTAAGCAGCGCGTTGCTTTTGCAAAGCAAACGCGTTGGATAAAACTGTCCTCCTATTGGCTAAGCAAATCCTTTGATTCATTAACCAATTATAACAACGGAGACCATTCAAAAGCAGTTCCACTTCGTGTTCATAGTTTGACTTGATTCGGATATTGACTCAATCGATCGACTACGTCAACTCATTATTACATTTCCTAGGTTGTACTCTATATGTTTGTGTTAAAATTTGCCAAAAATTTTATCAGATTGGACAATCAAATAGAAATAATCAAATTTGGTTATTTTCTTTACAAACAAGAACAACGGTTAGAAATCAATATTAACCAACTAGAAAAGTACAAAGTGGCACTGATGTTCATGCGTAAGCAACGATACACCTTGGTTTGCCAAAGACTCGAATCAGTTGTACAGAAGTCAAAATAATTGTTAATAGTAATTGAACCGATCCTTCTACAAGAAAACTGTAAACCCTCTAAGCACTGTGCCAGTTGACCCAAGTTCTCGACGTTTTTGAAGAAACACCGTTCATTATGTATTCTGTATAGAGTATGTATTCCAAAGGCAAAGCATTTCATCATTTCATTTATTTATTATTTTACCTTGGTCATACATCAATGTATTTTTTTTGTTTTATGTTTGTCATATTAGCCTGGTAGGTCATTCAGTGTTCAGAAACTACATTCCAATGATGCCCAAGGATCCAGGACGAATTGGGACACCAGGGTTTTTCAACCCTACTCTTATCGACACGGCTGCGATTATATAGCGGTTGGATTCTCCCTGTCTATTGGACCGATAGCTAGCCCCCTCAGGTTCGTTGTGCCCAGAGTCCAAACAGCCAAATTAACCACGGGGAGAGCGGAATTCCTTTTTTAATCAATCGTTTTCTTACAAATCAAATGCAGAATTTGGTACCCATTAAATCCCCACCAGCAAGTGCCCCGCCGAGGATTGAACCGGGTACCTTCTGCAAAACCACAGAGGCGAATACCCTAACCAATTGCGCCACGCTCTCCTGATAATGTCACTGATATTTATCGTGATAGTATCTTGCCACCAGATAATGTCCACTATAGTGCAAAACAATACCGTACATTAATTTCAAAGTACTTCAGGACTAAAACTCTTCTTATGCATAAAAAGACACAATATATTTGTCTAAAGTAACGCCTATATTTATTTGAAATTGGCACACACTCAAATTTTGTTAATGAACACCGTGAGAGTGTCCAGCAATGGCAATCTTAGTAGCAAACCCAAAAGCATTGGTCTTAGTTTAGAAATATTCAAAGTGAGCCTATGCTTTTCCCAGCTTGGCAGTTATTGCATAATCAGTATTCAGAAACATTTCACTAAATACTTTTACCGGCATAATATAGCATGCCGTCATACAACATAAGCCCTCAAGCTGACTATGTCTTACAGCTGCTGAGCGCTCCTCATCCAGTTGAACTGCTGCCTGAAAGTGGGCAGTATAATACCAAGACATTCAAAAAACTAATTTTCCCAATTAACAACCCTTGATGGAACCAGCTTAAATAGAACTGATTTCAAATACCTTGGAGCTTTTGATTTGCACGCATCAGGAGGGCCGTAGCATTTAAAACCTAAAATTGTGTGCAAATCTGAAAAGGTCGACTGCCAAGCACTTTAAGTATCTTGTGTTATTACCACCATAGTGGAATCATTCTTGACATATTTTGCAAAACTGGACCTCACAAAAATAAAGTTGGCCCCCGCATAGTACTATGGCCCCTCTATTCGGTGAGCTCTTACACAGATCCAATCTTTCAACCACTAAATATCTGCGTGGAAACGCTACAATCTCGAAGACTACAGGGATGAAAGCTAAAGTTCGCGGTCACTGGGTCAGGAGCGTAATAAAGTGGTCTGCAATCTTTTTGTGGTAGTCAAACATGGGACGAGACAGACAGAACTACTTCAAGAAAGATTACACACTAGATAGGAAGACCCAAAGAGGGGCATGAATGCCCCACGAAGTTTTGGCAGGCCTCCACGGAGTCCACACCCGTGAGTCGCCAGAGCAGTAAGCAAGAACAGGTGGTAGATGCGTCAACCTTACGCCCCTTGTATGTCATACAGATACCTCAACCTTATCGCAATGCTGCTTAGTCATCCAATGATGATGTTCCAACCCACACCCACTTAAGTGATGAATGGGGCCTAGCGTTGTTGACACTAGGCTAATGATTCCCATCCTTCTATGTCCTATAAGTTATTACAACTATTGCTCATTCCATTGCTACAAAGGTGTTATTTTGTGGAACCGGTAACCAAGGATACACCATTATTTTACAGTGGAAGAACGAGGCCGGTTTCAATTTGTCAAAGAGGAGTACCGATTCCAAAATAAATCACCTTTATTTTCATTCTTAAATAGGGTCACCGAAGATATTTTCTTATCCTTTATACAAATATTCAAAATGCCAATGAAACAAAATCACTTACCTGGTACTCATGATTCATAATCTTCAACCCGTCATAGTTCCACTCATTGGGTTAAGAAATGAGCCTATATCGCTGATTAATACGATTGATATAATCTGTTAGTTTCCTCACTTCATCACGTAAATAATAATGAAATCATTTTTAATGGATATCTATTTCATGCCCTACATCTCAAGAATTGTTACATGACTTATCCTGCACTTTTAAAGCTATTCCTGCTAATTGCAAATATTTGACTCCATTTTCTTCTTATTATTGTATAATGTTTGCGCACTGCAACTGTTCCAACGTCCGTCCAAAATTTGACTCCTTAAATTTAGAAAAAAAAAATGAAATACGCCGCATTTTTCTTCCTCCTTAAAATACCATTTTCTGATGTTACATCAAGAATGCATTTACCCGCAGCAGAAATTGGGCGCTTGGCTCGCCATAGCTTTCCTAGCGCTTTATTCCTCTTTCAAATGCTCACTCACCCGCGCTTCCGTTCTTTGTTATGCATAGTGTTCTTGGTAACGCAATCTTCGCATCGTTAGCAACCATCGGGTGTTCCTCTTGAGCCGGCTTTGTATCTCTGCATCTTAACATCGTCATTAGGCTTTCTCTGTCAGCGTCGATGTAAGAGATGTGGTTGATATTGCAGAACATTTATCCCACCACCACACCTCAAGTTGAGGCTCAAAGTGATGTGTTTGGCGATGTGTACCACACTTTTTACTCAAAATTATACTAATTCCATTGATTTGACAGCCATTAAAAAGTGGAGCATGATTTCCTTTTATGTTTAATGATGATATTGGTCAAAATCTAATGTTGCCTAAATATTTAATTATGCAGCTGATGTTATCTAAGGCTTTTCAATTTCCAGGGTGTAACTTATTTCAAATATTTTATTGATTTTTTAGTTTTTTTAATGTTTATACATGTACATGTAGAAGTTTTATATTAATTCTATTGTATGAAAGGCGGATTGTTAAGAACATGTGGCAATTTGTAATGGTGTGACTTGCAGATAGTTATTGTAGGTGGTTAGAGATAATTCATCTTCCGGACTAAAGAAACAAGCTTATGTAATCATTATGTTGTTTGATTGCAGAGATGGACCGGAGAAATTATTTATGGGATCTGTATTTTTTGGTTTTGGCCTTCCCGATAATTTATTAGGTAAAGGTAGCTGTGGAGGAAAACTTTTTCTTGACAATTTAAAACTTCGGAAATTACCCAGTGATTTAGAAATTGGCCAGTTCCAGGTTCTCTCCTAACCTGTCATAACCTTTGACAAATTGGTAAGTGTGCAAAGAAAGCGTGCTACGCTTGACAGTGAGGCACTAAATGGCCGATTTTGTTCATCTCATTATTCTTCGTCTAAAGGGTAAATACGGATTTTGTCCGTAAAACTTACAATTATATATGTTTATGCTAATAGTGTGTTAATTGACCGATTTTCGCCCACCCAAACACCTACACATGATAGGACGCATCTGCGTATATCTTACATAACCCCAATCATGTCCACCTATCCAAACTAACGTTAAAGCTTGGTTTATTTACGGAATATTAAAAGAAGTGGTCTGGAAAATTCTGATGCCAGACGCTTACGTTTTCGTCTGCGCCGTGAAAATAATTATTTAAAGTATGGTTATTAGAATTATGTGAAATGTTAATAATGTAGTTTACAAGATTTTTTTTATCGATAATATAGAAATAAAGGACCAAGTAACCCGTTTGTACCTGAATAACGGTATTTGTAGTTGATCAAACTACTGATGACAAAATTATAACCTTGCCTGTTATGTTGTTTTCATTTGTACAACATAATTTACATATTCATTGAGGTTCATTGATAATGTAATGGTAAAATTACTTGCATACAGAGTGACCTCGAAAATGGGACTATTACTTCATATAGTGATTCATCAATAAACACAGTGAGAATTTTCAGTTAACCTAAAATCTAACTAAGGTTTTAACCAAATCCTAAACCCCAAACCAGATTTAAAACGTGTATTCTTAACACCTTAACCCTCATCTGTACATCGTTGCAAATGACTATCTGAATAAACAATACTCCTTTTTTGGGGTAAACTCTGGAAACAAGAAGCGCTTTGACTGAAAGATTACTTTTGTGTCAGTATGATCTGATCATTTATCCAGACGATGCCGAAGAGGTTGTCGAACGCAAAGTGAGAGAATTTATCAATAATTACTGAATTTCGCGCATATATTGAAAGTATTATACCCAACCTCCCAAACTATTTCGATTTTGAGAACCTTGGGTATTTGCCAAAAGCATGTGACCCGTGACTGTGTGTTTGGCCAGTGTCGTCAAAAAATATTTTGGTATCCTAAAATTTTGAGGGAAAAAACTAATCATCTACTTATGGTGGTCCATTCTCATATGTCGACTTTATACCAGTAAATTAGACCCGGTGTCATTATACTACAGTGTCGTGTGACTGAGTGTCTACCAGATCTGTATATTGTGTTTCCATTGAGCTGCTGTATGCATCATTTGTTTTCAGCATTGTACCCAAATGGCCTCGTATACCAAGGTCACGGTTATTCCAGCTACATGTTGCGATGGTAGCTAGACACTCTCTCATGGGGACACTAGTTCTTTAACACCGGTGTGAAAGTAATTATAGCCCGCCGGGAGCCACGTCCGGCTCATAGGAAGACAACGGAAAAGCGTGAACATAATGTTGCGAGAAGAGTAAACTGAATCGATAAGTCCCCATTACCGTTGTAGCCGGACTATGATTAAGGTGGACTATAATTACACCTGTGATTGGAATGATAGTTGCCGCTCTTCATTTTATACAAGCGAGTTTTCAGCAAGTACAATGCTTTTTAACAACTCTACTCACTCAGTGAACTTGCTAGTTTAAAGCGGAATCCTTCCTATAGACAAAAAATTTGTATAAAATCCGGATCCTGATTTTTTACAGAAGGCTGTGCCTAATGAGGTTTTCGAGTTATCTTAAAACTTGGAATGAGCAATAAGCACATTTTAAAGAGCGTCCCACATTTAAAAAAAAATAAGGATATTTACCACCAATTCATTATAAATTACTAGTTAAGCTCGACAAAATTGTCCTAGTCTCGCCGAAAGAAGATTTGTAATTAGAATTAAATTATAACGATAATTTAAATACAGTGGTGGCTGATGGGAAACGTTCCTCAACACCCAATATGGAATAGTCGGGAAATGGCGCCTTGTACGTGTCTTCGCTCCGTATTAGTTGTTTCATTGGGTCAGGTAAGTCAAGTTTTAGAGGTCTTTTTCGTGAGGTGGCACTACTATTTCATCATGGACTTAAATTGCAATTGGAGATCCCATTCTAATACAAAATCGATTCTTTTCTGCACAATATACGCAATTTTCGAGCCATTACAGGTATATTTTACTAGACAATTACAAACACACCTGTGCAAAATCTCGAGTTTGGAAAAACTGAAAATTGGGGCGCTCTTAAAAATGTTGCTTATTATTGCCTTATGGTTAGATGCCTTTGATTTTAGTGACTATTTAATTTAATATTTATATTTCGGAAACTAGTGGAGCATGCCTTAAAAGATTAGTTTATACATCTCGTACAGATTTGGCAAATCAACTGTTTTCGTAAACGATCTTTTCAGGTGCATTGTAAACAATGTTATGCACCATAAGCCGACAGATCTAAACTGGTCTCGTTAGTCATATGGGCACCAATTCTAAAACCTCATTGACGAGGCACTTTTATATACGTTCTCCAAGTTAGGAGAAAACGCTCTCTCCTCTATTGTGCCCAAGAATTGATTCATTCTGATTTATTTAAAAAACCCGGACTCAGCAACGAGGAACTAGTGGTACAGGTAAGAACAAATCAAATGTTTAAAACCGATCGGTAGAGAAACTGCAATACGTATGAAAGGGGGAGGGGGCAAAACAAAAAATTTAGAAATCACCCTTATCCAATGTCAATCATTACAAATTAAACAAAAACACACACCAAACACACACAAAAAAACAAATATATGTGAAGATGGGGCAAAAAAAACGAATGAAAGAAAAGGACACTGGCAATCCAGGGCTAGGTTCATTTGCTAACTGATACCAACTTGTTTATAGATATAAATGTTTTTCAACGTTTTTAGACCCATTTTTGCCTGATCTGATGGTGCCAGACGAGAAGAAACCCGTTGAGGCATTTTGTATAAACGCAAAAGGCTAAAAATGGCCACAAATTACACCACTTTATTCACTCAAAAGTGATATATAATCGTTAAAACATTCATTGAGGCCTCTGAATTACTGTAATCACGTAATCAATTAATTCAACATGGCCGCCAATTCAATAAATTGTCAGATTGTGATCTACTTTGGACTGCAGTTTGGTGACTTGCTATCAATTCATGTGTTTAGTTTTTGCATTCAAGAAAATTAATTTTAAACCATATGAAAGATTTCCCAAAATGTGATAATAAATTTCGTCATTAAATACACGAAGCATCCAAGATCGTTCCCGATACTCTAACCTGGCCAAATTGATAACTTTATCGAACAGTACTGTAATGATGAAGTCAAATCGGTTACATATATTAGGATAGGTATGATAGGGTTTATTACCGTATTACAGAGTAACGATATAGTTCAGATACCATCCATGATGGGTTAGCCAATATTCCTAGGAATGCACTTACTAAGCGGCGAAAAATGCGATCAACAATACTGTCTTTGTTAGTTTCGTTTATTTACGACTAACCATAACAATAAAGGATGATACAGAAAAGCAGTGGTGGCTTCTTATGTTGACAGAGAAAAGAGAGCAAAGCTCGTACAATGTCTGGCCACCCTTAAGTATAGTAAATTAATCACATGAATCAAGAAAGGCAAGGACACGAAGAGACAAAGTAATAGTGCAAAACGAGACAAGAAGAGACAGGCTGAGACAGACAGATATGTGCTATGGCATTTATAATAGAAATAAAAATTAATATAGGCAACAATCACATACGACTTAAAGGAATGTTAAACACAATAGGAGCGCATAACGCTAACTCTGATATGAATTATACTGTGATCCAAGCACTGTTTGTGTCGTTTTGTAAAGCATTTCACGGTATTGAATACGAATTTGTGGATCAATGGTATTCCATAATAATGACCTTTATTTGAATGTATTTCTTGCCAGATCTGAAGAAAATTAAAGGTAGATAGAGGCAAACGACCTAGTACGGTCCGATATGGATGGCATAGGTGTGCGTAGAAAATAATCATCCAAAATATTGTTTTAGGTTAGGCGTCCTGGGCATCCATATTGTGACATTTGATAAATAACGACTCAGTTCACACTTAAGTAGTCTTAATGGAAATTTTTGGAGGAGAGTGACTTATCAAACTAAAAACACAAAAAAATATATCTTAAATAGCACCCTGTTTGATATTGAATGATTGATCTTAATGACATTTAGCAGCCATATTGGACGCCCATCTAGGATGCCATCTTTCAGAGATCAATCACTTTGATATGTTTAAGATATATATTTAAAATGCTCTGAATGAGTAGAGCTCTTGGCTAATGTAGTAATTGAACTATGCATTTTAGAGCCATCCTGATTTGTTCACTGATTTGATTCATGATCAAATGTTATTGAAAGCGATTCAGAATGGTCTCGTCTCAATTAATATATTGATCGTTTTTAAAGCATTTGTGGTGGATATACCCAACGTTTACCATTTGCGGTCCTAAAAGTAGATAATATCAGTGTTTTGTTGTATTGGCGGCCATATTGCATCACCTTTGCTACTTTTTGTATACCAGGATATCCACAAAAAGCATCATGTCATAAAGCATCATGTCATAAATGACAATATTGGCTTTGAATACCGTTTACAGCGGCCGATTTGCTTTTGACAATCCAGATGATATGGCTAATATCTGGACAGTGAAATACCAATCTGTGCCACTTTTCACAAACGGGGATAACTTAAACACGAATGGGACATGATGTTAGGCACATGGTTGATTCGAAAGGAATTATCCATCACACCAATTAATGCGTGCTCTTTTTTCTTCATATCAATGTTTCTTTTCTCAGTAAAACATATAAATAAAGTAAAGACATACGACGTCAAAACAAATGATTGTACATCTGACGACTTTTCTTTCTTTTGTTCTGATCTAAAAAATCAAGCATCATGAAGAAGTAATCTTCATAATTTATTTTCACATATGTTATCACCATTTAATTTAATTATATTATCATTCTGATTTGAAACATATCAACATGGATGCTCTTACTTTGTATGCTGTAAACGGTATTCAAAAGTCGAGACTTCATTTGTGATATGATGTAAACAAAAATAACTATTTATTTTTAACCTCACCGAAGGCGCTTTTGTCTTGCACTATTTTTGTGGCCACCCTGAAATTGGTTGGGTCTCTCTATACATAACGAGGTCGTCAGTTCGGGTTCATTTTTCTGATCTACTATAAATTTTAGTATTTTATTATCAAATCTTTGTTCTTTGACTGTAGGGTACTGAAGGGTTGAATCATTCTTTTATGTTGGATAATCAAGACTGAAGTTGGGTTGAAATGTGTGGCAATTCTTTTTAATTGGCTTGTTAAATTGTAAGTGGTTTTTAAGACAATTGTTTTCGATATAGATTATCAATATTAGTATGATACAAATCATTCTGGAAAGAATCGATACGGCTTGCGTGTGATATTCAGCTGAGAGCCAAATATTTAATGATGTATGTAGTGACCGAAACCGCTGAAAGGACGAAAATGTGGCAGAATGTGAAATGATTATCTGTTACGTGTATTATAGACATATATAAACTATGCTTTTAGGTTTTTGGCATAGGAATCGCAAAGCAATTCAAGTGGAGAAAAGGCGGTCCTGATCAGATGCCTTAAATGCACATTCGACAATGAAGAGTTAGCAATCAATGAATTGTTATCGTGTGCATTGTGGCGAACCAATCATTTAGTGAAATTGTCTTCTCTGTTTTATGGGACATTAATCAAGACGTAGACTATTGGGTACGCTTGTTATTGCGGCGTTTGCCAAAGAAGGTATCATAATTCAGCTTCAGTTCAAGGTAGATATAAAAAAGAAAACTCTTTACTGGTGGTTTGTGACTGGTTTTACAAATGAAGGAAGGAGGACGGAAGGAGGGAGGGAGGAGGGAGGAGGGAGGGGGGGGAGGGAGGGAGGGAGGGAGGTAGGAGAAGGGAGGGGAGGGAGGATAGGGAAGGAGGAGGAAGGAGGAAGGAGGAAGGAGAAGGAGGTGAAGGAAGGAAGGAAGGTAGGAAGGAAGATCGAAGCTGCAGCTTTCTGAGATCAACAGGCTGGATACAGGGGCCATAGGCAGATATCTTTCAAAAGGGATATGCGTTAGGTTTTTGTGGCACGCCCGGTGCTGCAAGAATACAGAATGACTCCCCATCCAATTTAAGAAACAAAACATCGGAGCGGCGACATCGAACAAATATCACATCTGCAACTACTTTAACGTGCTGATCCTTTTAGAAAATTAATCAATACTCAAAAGGCTGACTCAGGATTTTGAAATATAATTATTTTGAGTCGAAATTAAAAAATCGTCTCTAGAACTAAAGTTAGTCACCTAAAAATGTTCATATTTTTCCAAAGTTAGAGATGAATTGGATTTCCGTCTTATGCAGTAAACCAGTATGCACAGTTATAACAGTGCCATAGGATACCGTGACGTGATAACTAAATTTCCGGACCGGAATTGTATAACAAAGTTGGGGTTTTCTATATGAAATGAATTCGATTTGAGCTTAGTAGCTCACACAATGATTACATTATGGACATGCATTATGTAGTACATGCAAAAACACCGATTTGTTTGAAAATTGAGTGCGCCCTCATCGGGAAATCTCGTGAGTCCGCCTTTCAGGGACTTGATTAAGCAATGTGAAAGTACCACTTGCTTTGATTTATAATGATAAACTGCTGAGCTGTTGAACAAGAACGTAATGCATGACTTATGTCGACTTGTTTCTTTCGCATCTATATAAAGATCAAAATAATCTCCGATACACAAACTTGTTTACTTCTTTGTTCGTTAACATTATTAACAACGGAGACAACTTCAAAGCATTTCCACTTCGTGTTACTAGTTTGACTTGACGGATATTGACTCAATCGATCGACTACGTCAACTCATTATTACATTCCTGTGTACTGTTATGTTTGTGTTAAAAATTGCCAAAAAAGTTATCGATTGACACTAAAATTAGAAATAATCGTTGTTCTTGTTTGGAAATAATCAATATTAACCAACGAGAAAATAACAAGTGGCCACTGCTGTCATGCGTGAGCAAGATAAACCTTGGTGACCCAAAGACTATCACTTGTAAAGAAGTCAATAATTGGTTTAAGAGTAATGGCGACCCTTCTACAAGAAAACATGTACCCGCTAAAGCAATGACCGTTGACCCAAGTTCATCGACTTGTGCAACACCGTGCATGTGATTCTGTAAGATAGGAAGACATGCTTGGAATTCAAAGCATTTCAGTTATTCATTTCTTTATTTATATTTAACCTGCGAGCATACAATCAATGTCAAACATGTTTTTATTCTTTGAGCCCAGGGATCACATAAACCCATTACCATGTAAAAAAATAATTCATATAGTAGGGTTATAAATCAGAATCCCATTTAGAAGTTGGGGAAGAAGTTTGAAATGTTTTGTATAGTGTGAAGGGGGCTGAATCCGAATTTTTGGGTCAAACTCCTGGAAATGTGGAGGGAACTTTGTAAAATAAGGGGGTAAAATTAGTACAGGGTAAATTGAAATCAAGTCAAATTGTGTTTAAAAGTACACCAATGTATTTGTCTCAATAGGATTAAAAAAGGTATTAGACAGATTAATGGATCAGCCCACTGAGACATATAAAAACATTAAGACAAGTGTGAAATTGGCAACGAGCAGAAAATGTTTCCCAACTAAGGGATTTAAAAACTGCCCCGTAGGTGTGTGCAGCAGCATCCTTACACCAGTATTTCTCCGAGGAGTTTGGTGACGTGTTCGCTGAGTGTGGGCCGCATTTGACCAGATAATATCACAATAGTCTACTTTGGGCAAAACAAGACTTGTACGTAATTAAAGTATTACAGATAAAAACTTTCTATGCGCATAAAAAAGACCAAAAATGTTGTCGCAAGGTAAGCCTAGATATTGCCAAATTGGCACCACAATCAAATTGTTCATTAATGAACACCTGTCGAGTTCTGTCAGCAATGGAATGTAGTAGCAGAACCAAAGCATGGTCTTAGTTTTGGAATTTTCAGAGTGAGCCTATGCTACCCGCATCGGGACAATAATTTGCATATCAAGTATTAGAACATCATTTATTTCATACTTACTTTTACAGTATAAAATCTAACAGGGCCGTTCAGACAACAGAGCCTTCCTAGAGACTGCTGACATGATGCAAAAGAGCTACTGCATCCAGTTGGAAGCTGCTGCACTGAAAGTGGACCTAGGAATGGAATGTAAAGAAGACCAAGACAATATATTCAAAAGAAACTATTGCCCAATAACAACCCTTGATGGAACCGGCCTGAAATGAAATGATTTCAAAATACATTGGAGCCTGGATTGCACAGCATTAGGATCTAGGAGGGTACTAGCATGTAAAACCTGAAACAGTATGTGCAATTGAAAAAGCGAGCTGCCAAGGCACTTGAAGATCATGTTATTTA
Organism: Ophioderma brevispina; assembly: GCA_023653785.1. Taxonomy (NCBI): domain Eukaryota; kingdom Metazoa; phylum Echinodermata; class Ophiuroidea; order Amphilepidida; family Ophiodermatidae; genus Ophioderma; species Ophioderma brevispina. The sequence continues at coordinate 69,628 of JAMKCH010003377.1, read as the reverse complement.
CCACCACAGTGGACCACAACATCAAAAATAAAGTAGGCCCTGGATGACTGCTATACCGTCTATTAAGTAGAGCTCTGAAACACTCTCATGACAATTTATACAATCAAGAAAGATCTGCGTTGTAGAACTTCTACTCAATCTCTGAACGGAATCAGATGAAAAGGCTAAAGTTCGCTGGTCACTGTGGCGGAGCGATTAATGAAAGGGCCTGCAGTAGGGGAAGGTGGGAGTAAGTAATGGACCCCCTGGGCATTATTATGGACCCCTCAAACTTTTAAATAGGATGGTGGGAGTGTCCCTTTATTGCTACTTGGCAAGAAGGAAGAAACATCGTTCAACAACTGTAATTCAGATATTAAGGAGGGGGGTTGGGGTTTGTCCTGAAAGCCAAGGAATATTGAAAATTTCCAAATTTTCAACGCGTTTCTTTCTTTGGCAAGTGACATTTGTTTTAAAACATCCTATTTTCTCTTGAGCCACGGTTTGGATTGGTTGTTACCATGGCAATATATGGTAGTGACATTGACCCATGAATCAGTACATGTATCAAATTTCTAGCTTATATCTAATTTAAAAAACGGCTGCGGGATCCCTGGATACTTGCTTATATGTGATCGGGGGTAATAGGACACCCTATATTCACACAGATAAAAACTATTATGGGACGGACCAACCCTGGACACTTGGACCATATGAGGTCCATATTGACCCCGCCTCTATGTAAATAACAGGGTGGTCCATATTGTCGAACGCATGGGTAATATGACCTTGCAAAAAAAAGTCTGAGAGACTGTATGCTTTATCTGGTTAGAGATGAATGAATGTGTTGGTCTGTACTATACCATCAACCAAAGCTTCATGATAATGAAAAGTGATTACAGAATCCATAAATTCTTGCAAATGACGTCTCGCTTAAGGAGGATCAATTTTATTACCCCACTTTACCTATTTTTGTGGCAGCCCAAACTGGGAAGAGAGACGAACTACTTCACGAATATACGGAAGATAGGCAAGACCCGTCACGTCATACAGATTCCTCAACCTTATCCAATGCTGCTTAGTCAGTCCATAGGTCGACTACAGCTAATGATGATGTTACCATCCCACACCCACTTATGTGATGAATGGTGCAGCTAGCGTTGTTGAAACTAGGCTAATGATTCCCATCCTTCTCTAGCATATAATATTATTACAACTATTGCTATTCCATTGCTACAAATGTGTTATTTGTGGAACCGGTAACCAAGGATACACCATTACTTTAAGTGGAAGAACGAGGCCGGTTTCAATTCGTCGAAGAGGAGTATAGATTCCAAAATATATACCTTTATTTTCATTCTTAAAATAGGGTCAAGAAGATATTTTTGATATTTTATACAAATATTTCTTTAAAAAATGCCAATTATCAAAATCCTTACCTACTACCCATGAGTCATAATTGTTCAACCCGTCATTGGTTAAGAAATTAGTCTATCGCTGATTGATATAAATCGTTAATAATCGGGTAGGTTTCTCACTTCAATCAGCATAATAATGTAATCCTTTTTATTGATATCTTTCCAATGTATACAACTTGAGCACGTTTAAATGCAATGATTCGTAAAACGATCGAATGAGCCTAAATCAGAAGAACTGCTTCTCTGCGCACTAACGCAAGCCGAAAATTCTACCATACGCTGGTTCCGTTTTATTTTTAGTTTTTCACCGCCTCCCCAGTCTAAGCTACTTGAGAAGCTCAAGGCGCACCAGTGTACCAACACATTGTCATTGGCAAATAGTTTGGGGCAGTTGTCATTGTTTTATTACTTCTTCATATGTTGGACCAAAATTGATATTTCAGTTTTATAGGTTTAAGGACATCACAGATTCTCTGTGATGTCCAATTTGGACGCGCTTAGCATGTTAAGCTTGTACGTGACCTCATGTGATCTCCAGTTAAAGACGAGCAGTATCAAGCTCTGTTTCCTGATAATTGTTAAAATACCTAACTTTACTTTAAATGTTCAAATAACCCAGTTCAATAAAATATTGGAACACCGTTTGGATATGATGAACGCAAAACTATAACAGCGCTGATTCCTGAAGATTTTTATGTCTGAATCTCACACTTTTAGACCGAAATTTACATCAATGAAATTCAAGAACTGACATTACTTAAATATAATTAATTTTTGACGAAAAAGTAGCTTACTTTTGAGTGGAGTTTGCGCGAGAAGTCTCGCTTTGCCGCGTGCATATTGCATTTCACCTTCAAATGGGGTTACAGGGAACTGACTGATCAGCCCACATCTTACTCTTCTTCATCAGTTCTTTGATATTAGTCGAGTAACGTTTTCTCTAGAAATAGCCCATACAGTGCACGCAGTACATTAAGAGAATAACTTAGCTTTGAACATATTCGCATGTTTTTCTTTTTCTCGACAACATGTATGTGTTGTGGTAAAAACCAAAACAATCATACAAGCCAGCGGCACTATCGCCAACAAATCTAGAGGTATGTGGTTTATCTTCTTTATTTCTGCAACTCAAAAAAGGTGCAATGAAAACTTCACATAAAATGTCGAACGAGTTGAATGTCTTGGAGGCATTCAGTATCGTATTTATTCTCCCAGAGCCCTGATTTTTTTCTTTGGAAAAGGTTTAATTAAACCTCCTTGGATAAATGTTTGTGTATTGTTAGCATATACGTGCGCAGAGTAGTACCATAAATATACTTCAATGGCTAGTAAATTGAATGAAACTTCCTTGTTGTACAGAGACAACTTTGTCAGACTATTTTGATTAAGCATCGCTAAAAATAGCGGGACACACAAAAAGACGGACAAGGACAAGAAAAAAAAAAAAAAAAAAAAAACAAAAATTCCGGATCCGGAATTTTATAACAAAGTTGTGATTTTCAATATGAAGGAATTCGATTTAAGCGCAGCAATTTCACACAGTGATTAGTATATGGACAAGCATTATATACATGCAAAAAACACGATTTTTTTGGAAATTGAGGGCGCCCTCCTCAGGAAATCTCTGAGTCGGCCTTTAAGAGAATGACTTAGCTTTGAACATATTCGCATGTTTTTCTTTTTCTCGACAACATGTGTTGTGGTAAAAACCAAAACAATCATACAAGCCAGCGGCACTATCGCCAACAAATGTAGAGGTATGTGGTTTATCTTTTTTATTTCTGCAACTCAAAAAAGGTGCAATGAAAAATTCACATAAAATGTCGAACGAGTTGAATGTCTTGGAGGCATTCAGTATCGTATTTATTCTCCCAGAGCCCTGATTTTTTTCTTTGGAAAAGGTTTAATTAAACCTCCTTGGATAAATGTTTGTGTATTGATAGCATATACGTGCGCAGAGTAGTACCATAAATATACTTCTATGGCTAGTAAATTGAATGAAACTTCCTTGTTGTACAGAGACAACTTTGTCAGACTATTTTGATTAAGCATCGCTAAAAATAGCGGGACACACAAAAAGACGGACAAGGACAAGCATTAGAGTAATTAAAGTGTGTCACTTTCACACAATCACTGAAATGTTCGATAGAAACGAACAAAAATTACACATTCCACGTGTAAATACATTTTAATTTCTATTATGTACAATATATTTCTAAAGGGAAATCTCTCATTTGAACTTATTAAAAGCATTTTGGCTGGCTTAATTTATTGAATTGAGCATTTTGTAGCAAGGGCATCAATGGTTTAAATGATACAATGCCAGTTAGTTTGTATCATTAATTCAATTTTGAACCAATTATGTAAAAGGACATCATGTTTCAGTCATCGTTTAAAAGAGATGATGTTTTGTATGTACTAAGTAATGGAAGTCTCAAAATCGCCACATGTCAACTTACGTTTGTTTGAAAACTTATATTTGACTGTTTTCAGCGAACTGAGATAGCACTTTAAAAGATTGTGCTACGATGATGATGATATTTACATGATTGATGTGTTTTGTATGTGTAGTATTAACAAATTCATAAAGCAGTTCGAAAATAAAAAAAATTGTTAAATATATCAGGGTGAAGAATTAAAAAATATATAAGAAATATATCGCAGTGTAATAAAGATGCTTGTTCCGATCGTCCTTCAAGAAGTTATCGGGCCCCTTATTCTCTTCTTCCCTCTTTTTATTGCTTTTTCTCTTCTCCTTTCCCTTTCCCGATGTACATGTACAGTTGTGATTCTCTGTACACGGGACGAATTCCAAGTGAACCATGGAGGAGAGTGGCATTCTGTATTTAATCAACAGCTCGTATACAGATTAAATCCAGAACTAAACACCCGAATAAATCCCAGCAAGTGACCCCACCGGGATTCGAACCCGTGATTTTTTGGTAAATTTGCGCCACAGGCAAGCACCCTAACCGCTAGGCCACCCCCTCCCACACACGGACTTAATAGTATGTTTGATGGCGGTTTTCTCGACAACATGTATGTGTTGTGGTAAAAACCAAAACAATCATACAAGCCAGCGGCACTATCGCCAACAAATCTAGAGGTATGTGGTTTATCTTCTTTATTTCTGCAACTCAAAAAGGTGCAATGAAAACTTCACATAAAATGTCGAACGAGTTGAATGTCTTGGAGGCATTCAGTATCGTATTTATTCTCCCAGAGCCCTGATTTTTTTCTTTGGAAAAGGTTTAATTAAACCTCCTTGGATAAATGTTTGTGTATTGTTAGCATATACGTGCGCAGAGTAGTACCATAAATATACTTCAATGGCTAGTAAATTGAATGAAACTTCCTTGTTGTACAGAGACAACTTTGTCAGACTATTTTGATTAAGCATCGCTAAAAATAGCGGGACACACAAAAAGACGGACAAGGACAAGAAAAAAAAAAAAAAAAAAAAAACAAAAATTCCGGATCCGGAATTTTATAACAAAGTTGTGATTTTCAATATGAAGGAATTCGATTTAAGCGCAGCAATTTCACACAGTGATTAGTATATGGACAAGCATTATATACATGCAAAAAACACGATTTTTTTGGAAATTGAGGGCGCCCTCCTCAGGAAATCTCTGAGTCGGCCTTTAAGAGAATGACTTAGCTTTGAACATATTCGCATGTTTTTCTTTTTCTCGACAACATGTGTTGTGGTAAAAACCAAAACAATCATACAAGCCAGCGGCACTATCGCCAACAAATGTAGAGGTATGTGGTTTATCTTTTTTATTTCTGCAACTCAAAAAGGTGCAATGAAAAATTCACATAAAATGTCGAACGAGTTGAATGTCTTGGAGGCATTCAGTATCGTATTTATTCTCCCAGAGCCCTGATTTTTTTCTTTGGAAAAGGTTTAATTAAACCTCCTTGGATAAATGTTTGTGTATTGATAGCATATACGTGCGCAGAGTAGTACCATAAATATACTTCTATGGCTAGTAAATTGAATGAAACTTCCTTGTTGTACAGAGACAACTTTGTCAGACTATTTTGATTAAGCATCGCTAAAAATAGCGGGACACACAAAAAGACGGACAAGGACAAGCATTAGAGTAATTAAAGTGTGTCACTTTCACACAATCACTGAAATGTTCGATAGAAACGAACAAAAATTACACATTCCACGTGTAAATACATTTAATTCTATTATGTACAATATATTTCTAAAGGGAAATCTCTCATTTGAACTTATTAAAAGCATTTTGGCTGGCTTAATTTATTGAATTGAGCATTTTGTAGCAAGGGCATCAATGGTTTAAATGATACAATGCCAGTTAGTTTGTATCATTAATTCAATTTTGAACCAATTATGTAAAAGGACATCATGTTTCAGTCATCGTTTAAAAGAGATGATGTTTTGTATGTACTAAGTAATGGAAGTCTCAAAATCGCCACATGTCAACTTACGTTTGTTTGAAAACTTATATTTGACTGTTTTCAGCGAACTGAGATAGCACTTTAAAAGATTGTGCTACGATGATTATGATATTTACATGATTGATGTTTTTTTTGTATGTGATTATTACAAATTCATAAAAGCATTTTCGAAAATTAAAAAATTGGTTTAATATATCAGGGTGAAGAATTAAAAAATATATAAGAAATATATCGCAGTGTAATAAAGAGCTTGTTCCGATCGTCCTTCAACAGTTTCGGCCCCCTTATTCTCTTCTCCCTCTTTTATTGCTTTTTTCTGTTCTCTTCTCCTTCCCTTTTCTCTTCTCCCTCTTCCCCTCTTCTCTCTACGATTTTCCCTTTCGCTATTTTCGCCGTTTTTTTCTCTTTAACCCTTCTTCCTCTGTTTTTCCCCTGTCCTTTTTGTTTGCTTCCCTTCCCAATTTTCTTGGTTTCCGTGGTTCAGCGCTAGGCCCCCCGACCCCACTGGTTCGCCACTGAATTCCCTATAGATAATAAGTTTTTCCCTTAATCTGATCCTTAAAACCTAATTTTAATATTTTGAATCGGTGTCTAATTTATTGCAAAATTCCGTCGAATATTTGAAACACTCCCAAGCTATTGGCCTCATCACAAAAATCGTTGCGCATGAAATTATATATTAACACAATATTCACATATTTTTAGACAATCTTGTCCATATAGCCTAGAACATAATATTAAAAAAATCATTTCGACTTCAGTTTTTAGAATCATATCACAACCACAACATTTCGCCTTAGCGCCAGTTTATAATAATTTGATTTTGAATAGGTCGAATTTCCAATAGTGAAAAATAAACCCTTCCCTCCACTTGTTGCTCTGAATTTACACAATTTTATAAAATTCGAATACTGTATGTTAAATAATTATGAAATAGGTTTTGATGTGGATAATACGTGGATAGGTTTTCCAGTGGGATATGATGTCACACCACCGGGTGCAAAATTTTCTCTGCCCTTCGATTTAGTTGATTAAATCCTCTCCAATTTTACCTTTTTTTTTGTTCCATCCTCCCTCTATAAGCATAGATTTCTGGCCATTGATACCAAGTGATCTATATGTTTCGGTTTTGACTGTTATTTCGTATTTTTGAGTGAACTTTAGTCACTTTGTAATTTCACCCAAGTCCTGTATTCAGCCATATGTAGCACGCAATACAAAGGTCCATACGTGTTTGGAATAACCTCCCGCTCAGTGGTCACCATTAAACCATTCCTGCCACCTGTATATAGTGCACATTTTTTTTTTTTTTTTTTTTTTTTTTTTTAATTTTTAAATTGAATAAGAAGAGGTGTATCTACTTTTTACTTGCACCTTGTGGCTGGAGACGCCATTTTTCGCACGTCATCCCTAGTTTTTAGCTCAACGAGCTGCAATAATGATTCAACATAGCCAAGTACCAAGTTGAAACCTGATGTTTCAAAGCATTATTATGACGCCGTATACAACAAATAAAAGCGCTGTGTGCCATTATTGACAATGTTTAAGAAGAATTACGCCTCTAATAACAATGGTTATTGAAGAGTTCCACATGAATTCTTCCAAGACTTCTGATTGGATTCCAAACTTATCAATCGGTTTTTGTCGATACTCCCCTCCAAGTAATAGTTTTCACAGTAATTATGATGCGCTATGTTGTAATTTTCTGTAAAATTTTTCAATAGCGGGATTTGTCAAGAATCCACTTCCCGGTCTTCCCGTCAATGGCATACTCTACTCATTTGATACTTACATTAATTTTTGGTTTTTAAATCTACGAAAACTGATTTTCAAACTGCTGCTGCCTTGTTACTAGGCATCAGCGTTTTGAAGTCAGATTACAGAAAATTATCTGTTGCTTTTTCTAGTTATTTTTCATATTATTTCAATTATGTATTTGTTTATAGGGTAAGGCACAATCTTGTTCATAATGTTTGGAGTAAGTCTGATCGTGGCCGCGTGTATACTGATACTGACGCTCCTAACGTCAGGGGTTTACAAAAAAAACCCTACTCTTAACTAATTCGACACTGACTGCGATGTACCATGTACCTTGTGATTCTCTTTACACGGGAACGAATTCCACGTGAACCATGGAGGAGAGCGCCATTCTGTATTTAATCACAGCTCGTAAACAGATTAAATCCAGAACTAACACCCACGAATAAATGCGGGCCAGCAAAGTGACCCCACCGGGATTCGAACCCGTGATTTTTTGGTAAATTTGCGCCACAGGCAAGCACCCTAACCGCTAGGCCACCCCCTCCCACACACGGACTTAATAGTATGTTTGATGGCGGTTTTCCAGCAAATGCTATGGAATGCCAGAGCGGACAAAAAAAAAAAAAAAAAAAACCCCCCCCCCGGGCCCCACTAGTTACGCCACTGAATTCCCTATAGATAATGTCCTTAATCTGATCCATTAAAAACCTAATTTTAATATTTTTTTAATCGGTGTCTAATTTATTGCAAAATTCCGTCGAATATTTGAAACACTTCCCAAGCTATTGGCCTACATCAACAAAAATCGTTGCGCATGAAATTATATATTAACACAATATTCACATATTTTTAGACAATCTTGTCCATATAGCCTAGAACATAATATTAAAAAAATCATTTCGACTTCAGTTTTTAGAATCATATCACAACCACAACATTTCGCCTTAGCGCCAGTTTATAATAATTTGATTTTGAATAGGTCGAATTTCCAATAGTGAAAAATAAACCCTTCCCTCCACTTGTTGCTCTGAATTTACACAATTTTATAAAATTCGAATACTGTATGTTAAATAATTATGAAATAGGTTTTGATGTGGATAATACGTGGATAGGTTTTCCAGTGGGATATGATGTCACACCACCGGGTGCAAAATTTTCTCTGCCCTTCGATTTAGTTGATTAAATCCTCTCCAATTTTACCTTTTTTTTTGTTCCATCCTCCCTCTATAAGCATAGATTTCTGGCCATTGATACCAAGTGATCTATATGTTTCGGTTTTGACTGTTATTTCGTATTTTTGAGTGAACTTTAGTCACTTTGTAATTTCACCCAAGTCCTGTATTCAGCCATATGTAGCACGCAATACAAAGGTCCATACGTGTTTGGAATAACCTCCCGCTCAGTGGTCACCATTAAACCATTCCTGCCACCTGTATATAGTGCACATTTTTTTTTTTTTTTTTTTTTTTTTTTTTAATTTTTAAATTGAATAAGAAGAGGTGTATCTACTTTTTACTTGCACCTTGTGGCTGGAGACGCCATTTTTCGCACGTCATCCCTAGTTTTTAGCTCAACGAGCTGCAATAATGATTCAACATAGCCAAGTACCAAGTTGAAACCTGATGTTTCAAAGCATTATTATGACGCCGTATACAACAAATAAAAGCGCTGTGTGCCATTATTGACAATGTTTAAGAAGAATGTACGCCTCTAATAACAATGGTTATTGAAGAGTTCCACATGAATTCTCAAGACTTTCTGATTGGATTCCAAACTTATCAAATCGGTTTTTGTCAATACTCTCTCCAAGTAATAGATTTTCACAGTAATTATGATGCGCTATGTTGTAATTTTCTGTAATATTTTTCATAGCGGGTATTTGTCAATAAATCCACTTCCCGTCAATGGCATACTCTACTCAATTTGAATACTTATCATTGATTTTGGTTTTTATCTACGAAAACTGATTTTCAAACTGCTGCTGCTTGTTACTAAGGCATCAGCGTTGAAGTCAGATTGCAGAAAATTATCTGTGCTTTCAGTTATTTTCATATTATTTCATTATGTATTTGTTATAAGGGTAAGCTACAATCTTGTTCATAATTGTTGGAGTAAGCTGATCGTGGCCGCGTGTATACTTGATACGGACGCTCCTAACAGTCAGGGGTTTACACCCTACTCTTATACGACACTGACTGCGATGTACATGTACAGTTGTGATTCTCTGTACACGGGACGAATTCCAAGTGAGCCATGGAGGAGAGTGGCATTCTGTATTTAATCAACAGCTCGTATACAGATTAAATCCAGAACTAAACACCCGAATAATCCCAGCAAGTGACCCCACCGGGATTCGAACCCGTGTTTTTTTGGTAAATTTGCGCCACAGGCAAGCACCCTAACCGCTAGGCCACCCCCTCCCACACACGGACTTAATAGTATGTTTGATGGCGGTTTTCCAGCAAATGCTATGGAATGCCAGAGCGGACATAAATACGAGTTTTCACGCTCTATAGGTCGAATTTCACGCTTTATTGGTCGAAATTCACGCTCTTTTGGTCGAACTTCACGCTCTATTGGTTGAACTTCACGCTCTATAGGTCAAACGTTACGTCACGTCGATGTACAAATCTGACGACGATCTATACTTGACGCACGTTGATATTTTGTGACGTCAATGTACAAAAATCGGACGCCGATCTATTTTATCGGACGTCAATCTAGTTTAACATGACGCCAATCATTTTTTTTCTTTTTTTTCCTAATTGTGGGAGACGGGCGCTTCATAATTTGGTTCCGAAGGCATTTTGAAATACGGTTCTGTGTTTAAATTTCAGACGAGAGTTAACACATGTAAAAGCATTGCAACCATGAAAATGTAGTTTTTGAAGAAAAAATTTGGATGGGGTACACTCTTTTAAAAATGTGCCATTGTCTCTTTAAATTGATGTCATTAATTTATACTGATTTTGAAAAATGAAGTTTTTGAAGAAAAAAAATTGGATGGGGTGCACTCTTTTAAAAATGTGCCATTGTCTCTTTAAATTGATGTCAATTTATACTGATTTTGTTAATCATGTTTGAAATAATGTCCCATACTCTCATCTAATACCAATTTAAAAACATTATATAACTTCATCAGTGGCCATTTCATCACATGTCCTGATTCCAACAGCGCTAGTTTACACTGTAACTTCCTCCATTTGCTTGCAGTCTGTTTTTATTTTAGTGTCCACACAAGGACAAAGATGAATGAAAATTATTACTGCCACTGTTCTTCAAGCTGAAGTTCACACAAGGTCTATATCCACGGATGCAAAAAACCCTACATTTAAAATTGCCTAAGCTTCATATCAAAAATCGAATTAAACATCCAATATTGCCGACTAGTTTGGCTCTATTAATAGAGGTACGTAATGGCAGACTAGTGTTACTCCATTACTTACCACCCTGATGTTCACTTTTAAAAATTGTACAGGTCATTCCATACCAATTCTTCCAACAAATCGAGTACAAACCATCCCCTCATGGATTTCTTCTTTTTTGGGTACCTAAAATAACTCATGACAACAAATCCTGAAAATTTTAGCCTGTACATTCTTTATTCAGGAACTCAAGATGTTGACACCACCCAGTTTTAAAAGCTAGTGCAACCCCTCCGCTAGGATTACGACTATACAATCAGCTTCATTGGAAGATATAAACTGTCGCAAAAAGCCAAAGTCTCAATTTGACCTTGACTTGACCCCCCCATAAAAATCAATTTCAGACATTTTGCACCACATTCCCTGCTTGAAATATGGTTAATAGGGGCCCCACCTGCTGACGTTGTTGTGCAAAGTTTCAACATGGTGTCTAACTTATGTAGGTAAGCAAGGCCTTCAGAATCTACCTTCAACTGGTAGCAGACAAAATTCCCATTGAAATGTACACTAATTCTGTCTGAACTTGAATTGCAACCTTGGTATTCAATGCAGTTTTAAGAAGACTTTGAATCCAAGTTTGACCTTGTAAACTCTAACAATGAAATTGAAATTAATATTATCACCTTATTAGCACCTGATCCAGATATGGACCAAATTTCAGCTTGGTGTCTTGTTTGGTAAGAAATTTATAATACTTTAATTATCCTAATTGAGCGAACTGTGCAAGTTAATACCCAGTTTGCAAAGTTCTGGTTTCCTGTGTGTTTCAATGGGAATTCTTTCAAAACTGAATTACTTAACAGGCTTTTTGAATACCGCTTACTCTAGAAGACACTTAGACACCACAATGAAACTTTGCAAAAATATTAATCAAGGACCTCCCTCAAACACATTTCAAGAAGAATTTGGTGCAGAATGTCTGAACTACCTGACATACATTCAACGCCATTTTCAAATTAAGAACCACCCATCTCCTCTGAACCATGGCTGGCACATAGTAGATGGGAAGTGTCGGCCTGTTAGGTACACTCAGCCTGCCCTTCCACAGGGCTTAGCCCTGAATGTTAACAATGGACCTCACCCCGATTCAGATACGAATTCATCATGTGATGAATCAGACTCCGGGTCAGATTCATCACATGATGGTTCTGAAAGTGATGCATGATTCTCAACACAGTATTGTCAGTCACACATGATGGCACAGGAAGAAACTCACAAAGGAATAAAGTTTACACACAGAAGAAAACTTGAGTTGTTAAAACACGCATAATAATATGTGTCAAAAGGTTAGAACATGGTAACCCTCAAGAACAAAAACAAACAATAAACGAACCAATTCCCAACGCAGTACTATCGATCACACAGGATGGTGTACAAAAAACACAGGACACAAGTTTTCACACAACTAAGAAAACTTGAAGTTACTATAGAGAGAAAATGTATATAAAAGGTGTATTAAAAAGTAAGAACAAGGTAACACTCAAGACCAAAAATAAACAACCAATTCCAAACACAGTACTGTCATATCGCACAGGGTGGTGCATGAATAAACACATAGGAGAAACAAGTTAACACACAAAAACTATGAGTTATAAAAACCTTGAGTTATAAAGAAAACATGCACAAAATATGTAAAAAAAAGAACAAGAACACCAAAAAAACGAATGCCCAACACAGTACTGTCAATCACACAGGATGGTACAGGAATAAACACACAGGTGAAACAAGTTAACATCCAGAAGAAAACTTGACTTATTATAGAAAAAGAAAGGTTCATAAAAATGTGTCAAAAAAGTAAGAACAAGGTAACACTCAATAACACAAGCACAAAAACAATCAATCATTATATTTTATGCCAAAACAAGGTTACAATACTATATTTTGATAGTATTTTAAGTAAACATAAAACTTTAAACCAAACATTAAAGCTACCATTACTTTCAGGATGGAAATTGACAGTGAATAACTCAATGACTTACAAATTAAAAAAAATAACCCTATTCTTCTCCATGGAAACAATCAAAAACGGCCCGTTACCCACATGTCTAAGTCATTTCGTTCAAACGCTATCCACTTTTCAAATTTGTCAATATGGCTTTTGGCGGCCATCTTGGATTTTTCAAGTTAAAGATTAACTTTTGATAGCAAACTAAACCCAGAAATATATTTCTAGCCAAGAAATTAGCCAAGAACAACACTTCAATTGTGTTTCTATGCAGATTGAGTCAAAAGATACAAAACATGAAAATATTTAATATGGTAGCTGGCGGCCATCTTGAATTTTCAGTTGAAGATGACCTCTAAATGAAAAAAATAACCTCTGGAATGGATTTCTGATCATGAAATTAGTGAGAAATGACCCCTCAATTATGTCTCCAGGTCGATATGTTCAGAAGTTATGTAACTTTCCAAATTCCAAGATGGCCGCCAGTGGCCATTTTGGATTTTGCTATCTCCTGGAGTTAGCCCACACTTTTGGGAGGGGTATAGGGGCTCATTTTTTTTCTAAATACCCTAAAGTACCAAAATCCACCCTCAAACCTTCCTTCGCTCTCCATGGTCACGAAATGGCTGAATTTGACCTTACTATTATATCAGTGTTGCATTTTCCCAATGTTCACATAGCCAGTGTGATCAGACCTACGCTAGCGATTGTCACTAACCTACAAATAGAGGGCCCCCTTCAAATTTAAAACGTATACAAATCATAAAAAACCCCAGCATTTAAAACCCCAGAACCCCTACCCTTCACAATTTTTGTAATTTTGTCACTAACCTTGATACATAATCTATCACATAATGGTGACTAGAGTTCATGAAACTTAAGCACTTTTTTGCAAAATGGCCCTTCGTGGAGAAAAATCAAGCCCTTGTCATGAATAGGGCTAGGGCATACATATTGTACAGTACAGTGCCGTACACATTTTTCAGTGCAATTTCACAGAAATTCACGACCTATGTTTTGTCCATACAAAATCCTAATTGTTATCCTAGGATAGAGACGTTTTTAATCCCTCATTTTGAAGAGTATTGTAATGCCGATCCAGCTAACAATGTTCTGTTTCAATTGAATGAAGATTATTTTTTGTGCATGTGTGACCAACCCTACCTAGAGCCTAGCTAGAGCCTATCAATAGTGTTATGATGTCTCGTGGACGTCAAAGGTCAGAAGTACCTTTCAAACACAAACAAATGAGCCTTGTGCACAAATGATCTAAATTTTATATAATAACACTGTTTTAATGATTTTAATCAGATTGGATCAATAATTTGGTATGTACAAACCAATATTGCATATAATAAAATTAAGATGATACTTATTAGAGTCCACAAATGTCCCAAGTTAACAGAAGCGTTGCAGTTCAATGTCCTGACAGCGAAGACTCCAAAATGACAGCATGCAAAGTCACACTTATAAATCAGGTAATTCCAAAGGTATCTTCTCAGTCCTGAAGATAACTTTTGCCCAGCAGTTCAAGACGACAAGGTTGAATAAGTCCCTCGACGACACTAATATTCCACAGTATATCAGTCCAAGATATTCACCATGATTTCCAACTGTCCACATTTTGGAATCCTATTTTGATTCCCAGCACTTGTGGCTTCAAAGACGACAGTAGAATAATTCAGCGACTTCGCTGACATGGAATTATCAAAAATCCTGGCACAAGGTACTGTACAGGTCTGCCACTCATTACAGATAAAAACTAGCTATAACGTCTAGCTACTTGTTACTGGTGGCTGCTGGCAAATCTAACATCTCAAATCTCTCCTTTATATAAAGATTTCACAAAGTTCCCAAGTCTTAAAATAGATATTACCACAGCATCAAGCATAAACATAACCTTGCACTAGCTGACCAATTGGATTTCACATAAATTACATCATCTGCATTGCATCACCTTACATTTATAACTTCATGGGGAATTACATAATTTTACACTCTGTTTTGATCTCATTTATCATAAACAAGTTGACACAGTTTCCAAATTTACATCTTGGGGAATTCCTAATTCCCCTCTTGTGCAATCTATCTAGTTGTAAACAACAGGTGTGATCTCAATATAGCACCACGGGAATTCCCTATTCTCTTTTCACCATCAAGTATTTTTCCCGTGAGAAATCTTTTCTCAAATAAAACAATATTTTCAATCACAAAATGGAGGCTAATATAACAATAGGTCCTAGGGCTGTGCTATATACATTAAATACTTTGCATATATCTCATATTTATGATTTACACACAACAGAAAAATACCTAAATAAACCCTGTAACCCCCCATTCTCTCTCTCTCGCCAGTGCTCTAACTAAATCCAAGAGAGAAGAGGCAGATTCGTGAACATTGATGCTCTCCATCTTGCCGCCACTTTAAATGGTATTTGGTATATACAGCTAGTCACCCAACGTTGCAAAATAGATCGGCGTCATATTTGTGTACATCGACGTGATGTGAAGTTTGAACTATAGAGCGTGAAGTTTGACCAACAGAGCGTGAAGTATAGATCGTCGTCAGATTTGTACATCGACATGACGTGAAGTTTGACCTATAGAGCGTGAAGTTCGACCTATAGAGCGTGAAGTTCGACCAATAGAGCGTGAAGTTCGACCAATAGAGCGTGAAGTTCGACCAATAGAGCGTGAAGTTCGACAAATAGAGCGTGAAGTTCGACCTATAGAGCGTGAAAACTCGTATTTATGTCCGCTCTGGCATTTCATAATAGGCAGCTATTGCACTTACGACCTAATTGTATTCACATGACGATATGGCATGAAGGTAAACAAATTAGTCGCGTCCACGAAGTCAAGGAGCTGTTGGTTCCAGCTTTATTATCCGGTGTATATCAACAAAGTTATCGAGATTTTATTCAATGTAGTCGGGTGATCGTACAGTTAATGTCGAGGTCATTGCATTTAAGAAGACACTTTAAATTGTAAGTACTGGAGCCCCCCCCCCCCGAATAATTACTCATTAAGGCAAAATAAATTCTACCCTTTTGCATGAATTTATTTATAGTAGAATGCAAGATATAAAAACATCATCATTCTGTAGTTCTATAACCCTTTCGAAAACAGTCTTGTAGTTATCCCATGTCTGTTGAAATGACAAATCTGGAAAGTATTTTGCTGATGATAAGATAAAGTAAAATGCCTCGGTAATTTTCAGTATCATTACGAGAGCTACTCTTGAACTGAGAGAAAATCAAGTCGATATAGGTCATTGGTATCGACAATGAGCGACTGGTTTGAATGTAGGCAATATTATAATAATTGATGAAACTGTTATAACATTGTTTGGAAAGCCTCAGAAATGTGGAATGAGGTTCAAATATGACCAATCTGAATTCATGTATTAATGATTACTATGTAGTGCTGATTCGGTTATTATTAGCGAAAATTCCTTATGAATTAACCGTCTGGGTTTCTGTCATATTGATATGATTCTTTTCATTTACTCTTTGAAAGTTAATGTAAATAAGCTACTTTTGAAGATGGAAATTCAAAACTCCCATCATAACATGGAATTACCCATATACTGTATTTACGGTGTAACATACAGTATTTACGGTGTAGCATACTGTCAAACTCCATACTTAAAGGTGCATTTCGTGATTCCAGCACCTTCTATTTTATTCATTGTTCATTAGATATCCTTGAGAAAAGCTTATTCACAACTTTTTAGCTGATCCCGACTTTGCGGTTTTGTGTTATGAGCAAATGCTCGTTTCCCACGGTCCCATAGGCCGCTGTGCTATAATTTCTGTCCGTTTACGGACAGAAAATACAAAATTGTGAATTTCTTACAGACACGACCGAATTTGCACGTAAGATTTGGCACACATGGATTACTAATGTTAACGGTTCAGACGATATGAAAATCTCAACTTTTTTAGGTAAGTCGGGGGACGAGGCTGTGGATCACGAAATGCCCCTTTAATTTAGCTTCATGTTACCATCATAATCTTCTATTCGCTTCTTAGATCAGGTCCAAAGTAAATTTCCATTCTGTAATTATTATGTTTAAATATTTCAATTC
Organism: Ophioderma brevispina; assembly: GCA_023653785.1. Classification (NCBI taxonomy): domain Eukaryota; kingdom Metazoa; phylum Echinodermata; class Ophiuroidea; order Amphilepidida; family Ophiodermatidae; genus Ophioderma; species Ophioderma brevispina. Next base: position 52,576 of record JAMKCH010003377.1, on the reverse strand, counting down.
AAGTTCATTTACATGTTTTTTTTTAAACATTTTATATTTTAACACTTACATATATTTTGGAAAATGTTAAAGGTTTGGAGTTTTTTTTAAAAGTCATTCCATGTTTCATTGTCATATGTGACCTAAATTTTCTAAACATAGTCGGCTTTTAAACATTTCGAAACAGTACTTACCGGTAATTTTACATTACCGGTACGATAAATGTTCAAACATCCCAGCCCCAAAACCTATTGTCGTATTGATGAAATATATGTGGGAAGACCAACATTTTCCAACATCTTGCCAATCGGAAATATCACACATTGTACTATCGAAAAATCTTGATTTTTTTCACGACAACACAATAGACCCATGTACTAAATATTGCACAGCTGACAAATCATAACACAAGTAGCGCGCCAGCTCTGTGTTGAGATGAATGGTTGCCGTATACAACGGAATAGCACAATGTCCAACTTGGGCGCGCTTGGCATGTTAATCTTGTACGTGACCTCATGTGATCTCTAGTTAAGAACGCCCAGTATCAAACTCTTGTGTCCCGGTAATTGTTAAAAATACCTAACTTTAAATGTTCAAACAACCCAGTTCAATGAAATGTTGGAACGCCGTTTGAATATGAAGAACCCAAAACTATAACAGCGCTGATTCCTGAAGATATTTATGTGGGAATCTCACACTTTTGGACCGAATTTTACATCAATGAAATTCAAGCACTGTCATTACTGTCATTACTGTCATTAAAAACCATAACAATCATACAAGCCAACGGCACTATCGCCAACAAAACTAGAGGTATGTGGTTTATCTTTTTTTATTTCTGCAACTCAAAAAGGTGCAATGAAAACTTCACATAAAATGTCGAACGAGTTGAGTGTCTTGAAGGCATTCAGTATCGTATTTATTCTCCCAGAGCCCTGATTTTTTTCTTTGGAAAAGGTTTAATTAAACCTCCTTGGATAAATGTTTGTGCACTGATAGGACATAAGTGTGCAGAGTAGTACAATAAATATACTTCAGTGGCTAGTAAATTGAATGAAACTTCCTTGTACAGAGACAACTTCGTCAGACTATTTTGATTAAGCTTCGCTAAAAATAGCGGGACACACAAAAAGACGGACTAGGACAAGCATTAGAGTAATTAAAGTGTGTCATTTCCACACAATCACTGGAATATTCGACAGAAACGAACAAAAATTACACATTATTCCACGTATAAATACATTTAATTTCTATTATGTGCAATATATTTCTACAACATATTTCTAAAGGGAAATCCCTCATTTAAACTTATTAAAAGCATTGAACATTTTGTAGCCAGGACATTGATGGTTTAAATGATACAACACTCGGCTTTAGGTTTCAGTCATAATTTTAAAGAGATGTTTTGTATGCACTAGATAATTCGAAAGATAAGTCGAAAAACGCACTGTTCTATGAAAGCTCATAATTCAGAAATGTTTTTGTTCCAAAGGGTTATTAATCCGAAGTTCATTAATCCGAAAGGTCGTTTCTCCGGAAATAAAGATAATTTATCCGAAAGGGTTTAATCTCCGATCGATCATTTCTCCAAAGGGTCATTGCCCGAAAGATTTTTATTCAGAAGGGTCTTTATTCCGAAAATGAAATAAGGGTCATTAATCTAAAAGTTAGTTTATCCGAAAACTTTTTATTCCGAGAGGTCATTACTCCGAAAGGTCGTTTCTCCGAATAATCGACATTTCGGAATAAAAAAAACTTTCCGAATAAACACCTTTCGGATTAAAAGCCATCATTTTATTCTGAAAGGTTTTTACTCCGAAAGGTCATTACTCCGAAAGGTCATTACTCCGAAAGGTGGTTTTTTCTAGTTTGAATTTGCCGGCAGTTAGCCTTATCGCGGTAGTATCTGCAATGGCCATTTGTATATGTTACCTTAATGTTTCTATGTCATCACAATCATCGAACTTTTTTGCCAGGATTGTAACAACCCGAGAGTGTTATATGATCTGTTGCTGCTGCAGTTTTGCAATGCTTGTCTGGACCCATTCTTTTACGGTGCCACTCAAAAGAAAATACGACGCTTTTACGCCTCTTGCATGGCTATCAACTGAAGAACGCACCTTGCATTAGCGTGTACTTAATAGAATTTGTGGCCTTGAGTTTGATAATTTCTAAATTCAGAAATGGAGTGACTATCCATTACCTTTGATATAAACTTAATACGCAGTTTAACGCCGCAATCGTTCTTCAAGCACACTTTTCCTCTTACGCCGATCTGAAACGAACTTTACTTGCAGATAAATACGCAAAATCTAAAAAAAAAAATGAATTTTTATTGTAAATAATTTTATTGTACTGCATTCTTTAGACATTATTAGAGGTGATGAACATGTTGTTTCTCGCACGTAGGAGTATTGGTTCTGGCCAAGGAAATTATGTTTTATTATTGTTCCTTTACGAGGGAAAGAATAAAGTATATCAAAACAATTCACCTCAAGAACTAAGTAATCTTTAATCTTGTTCATTTGTGTATTTAAATCGCTGGAATTCAAAGCTTTATTCTCCTCTATCATATCTATGCATCACTAAAAAGAGGGAGAAAGGTGATTTGAAACTTGGCCTATATCCCTTAAATCCCTAAATGCCATTGTTGCCACTTTCACAAAATCACGGAGCGGACCCCTGGCTTGTGTTTACAGGGAAAGTGCTCCTAGATCAAACAACAGAAATACCGCTACCTCCCTTGTTTGCGGTGATCGTCAATTTGATAGTCATTTTTCTCTAGGGACGTAAGGGATATATGCTGTCTTACGCGTTGATGCCTTAGCTTCTTTGCTAGCTGAGTGGTATAACGCTCAGCTAATAATTGGGTGGTCCCGAGTGCATGCGCGGTCTAATAAGCTGAAAAATCCCCCATAACATAGTGTCTGTACCTTCCAGGTTAACACATAACGGAATAAACCTGACCTTGTAGACGAGAACATTGTAAATCAATGATGCGTCACAACACACAATAAGAGACCCAATAGCAGATACAGGTGGGACATCCTCTCGAACGCATTAGACCTTATTCATTATATTGAATGGACCCGGCTGAGTAATAAAATAAACAATTCAGGGTGTTGCAGAGTAATTTTAGAATGCAAAGCAAAATTGTTGACAATTGCGGAAAATTTGTTATTAAATGACAACAGGCTGATGCTGATGATAAAAGGGCTGCAATGGGCAAAATATTTGGTTTGCGTAATTAATATCACTTTAACGGACATTTAATTTCCCTTCAATAGAGGTATATTAAATAAGGCACGTTGGAGCGAGTTTGTTTTCAAAATTGAAAATTTTATACATTTGCAAACAGAAAATGTACCTATTCCTACACGGAGTTTCTATTTGGAACAGTAAAAATGAACTTATTCTAGCACGATTTCGTGTGCTTTTATATTATGAATGTAACATTCACCACTTTGTGTATCTTTTAGATATAACATAGTTATCAAAATAGAAGCTAACCCTCTCACTGCACAGATAAAATAAGTATTAGCCACTGAAGTCCTGAAGTCACCAGTGTTGGCTAAAGTGTAAGGTTTTAACCAATGCGTTAAACAAAAAAGAGAGAGATAGAAAAAGAGCGAGAGAAAAGAAATAAAAAGATAACTCCTGATTTTTTTTCTGACGTGGCTGTCATCATAAAAGGGCATATAAGGTCATTTGGAATGACTTGGCCAACCAACATCCGTGGTCTTAAAGTTCTGGTTTTAAGAGGCTCCTATTTTTCTCACTGTTTTTTTCGCCTTCATTTTCGCCTTCCTTTTTTCTTTCCCCGTCAGTGTCTTGTCATTATAAGTAAGAGGCACTATATAAGTCTCATTATTATTTTAATTATGATTACACGTATTATTATTTGTGTTAATCACTTAACTTACTTCAACATTTGATGTCATTTTTTAAACTGGTCGCAATAATAAGGGAATACTGGATATTGTGTTTGTGTGTGTTTGTTACTTTTGTTGTGTGTGTGTGTGAGAGAGAGAGAGCGAGAGAGATCTTGCTTATTTTGCATTACTACGGGTGGAAAGTACCTGATTCAAACTCCAAAAATAGAATTAAAATGCAAACGAACTGCATTTACTTTGCAATTTAAGTACAAAACCTGTTAGGAACCTTAACCAAATTAAATACAACTATTATGTTTATAGTTACACTCCTAAAAACCTATTTTCTCAACAACGGGCATTTTTGATAAATTGAATACTGCAGCATTTTTTCCCCTTAATACGATATTTGGTCCGTAAAACCTTACAGTTTATATGTTTATATTGCTAATTCGTTTAATTACAACCAATGCAACCCACCCAAACACCACACAGTTTAGGAACATTCTACGGGTAATATCGTACATAACCCGCAATCATGTAATTTTTAAATGCCAAACTCACGTTAAAGTTTGATTTATGTTACGAATAAAGAAAGTGCTGCAATTTTCTGCTGCCAAACGCTCCGTTTCGTGCGTATCGGCTCGAATGCGAATAAATGGGGCGGAGGCATGTGTATAATAAACCGTTGCCCCTTTGTAATAGCTTCTTAATGTATCGAACATTTTTATTCCGTTTGTTTTTGAAATAAGAACCAATGTCGCCGCGATAACTGATTGGGCTTTTCTTTCACAAAAATCAAAGTAGCATAACAATGGATGATAACACTCGCATATGGAATTAACAGACATTCGCATTGTTCCTGCTCACCTGATTCAGTGAAACATCTCAAATTTGTCGTCCTGCGACCCTTGAAAATAATATTTCAAAGTAGGTTTTTAAGAATGTGAAATTGTTAATAATGTAGATTTTACAAAGATTTTTTATAGAATAATATAATAAAGGACCAGTAACCGTTTGTACCTGTAATAGCGTATTTTGTTTTACCCAGGTCAAAGGCCATTCGGGGAGAATTCACAACATTACTGTTCAGCAATCTCTTTGCCCATAAATAAAATCATCATGAACAGATTCTTCTGGTGATGAAGGAAATATCCACAGTATTTCAAAATACAACCTCAGAATTGAGTTTACAAAACAATCATCGCATTGTTTGGATTTTTCGCCATAGTAACAGTGATACCGCAAAAGGAATGTGGAAATAGCTAAAGTTATCGCAAAACGGCGGGAGAAATTGACTTTGGATTTGGTTAATGTTTGTTTCCGCTCCTCGGAAGAGTCCAACTTTATTCGTCAACAATGTTTATAGCTCTTTAATTGCCCTCCCTGTTATCGTACAAATTTTGACTCCGTAAATTAAAACAAAATCTCCGTAAAAATTGAAATACTACTAACTACTGAACTACTTACTACTCCGCGTTTTTTCTTAAAATAACGATTTTGAAAACCGTAAAAAACTTACGTTTATATAGTTTACGTACGCTATTAGTGATTACAAATTACAAAACCAACTTCAATTCACCCACCCAAACACCTACACATGTTAGGGCAAACATCTACGGGATTCGTACACAATAACCCGCAATCATGTATATTTTATCCAAACTCAAGGTTAAATTGTTTATTTACGGAAAAAAGAAGTGGGCTGGAAATTCTGGCTTGCCATACGCTTCCGTTTGTCGTCCGTTTAGCTCTGAATGCGAAAGAAATGGGGCGGAGGCATGGTTATAATAAACCGTTGCCCAGTTGCTATATTGCTTATGTCATCGATACTATTTTTATGGTCTCTTTTGTTTTTGAAAAATTACAAACATTGTCGCCCACGAGGAACTGATTGGGTTTTTTCTTTTCACAAATCAAAGTAGCATAAAAATGGATGATAAAAATAGCAATATGAATTGAAACATTTCTCTTTTTTTTCTCCTTTTCCTGCTCCCTAGTTTAGATAAATAAATCCAATTTTGGCGTCTGCGACCTTGAAAATAATACTTTAAAATAGTTATAAATGGTGAAAACTTGTTAATAATGTAGATTTTTATAGAAATAATATAGAAAGAAAGACCAAGTATAACACCCGTTTGTACCTGAAATCGTTTTGTTTAGTTTTAATAGCACAACTAACTGATGATCAAAATTTAAACCTTGGCCTGTTATGTTGTTTTCTTTATCCACATAAGTTACATATTCATTGAGGTGTAATTGATAATTTAATGGTACAATAATGCATACAGAGTTGTAGGTCGGTCAACATGGGCTATTACTTCTGATTGTTTCATCATTCAATATGCAAATGATTTAAAAACAGTTACCGTAAAATCTAACTTAGATTTTACCCCTAACCCTAACCCCCAACCCAATTTAACGTATCTTAACACCTTAAACCCATTTGCATGCTTGGCAATTCACTATATGAAAAAAAACTCCATTTTGGGGGTATACTCTGGAAAACAACACAGGTTAACGGTAATTGTCCAAGAATCGCTTGCCTGAACGATTACTTCTTTTGGTGTCCAGTATGATCTATCATTTATCCAGACGCGGCCAGGAGAAGGGTGTCGACGCGGGGAGAGAATTTAATATCAATAATGTACGAATCGGCGCATATGCATATTGACAAGCTTTATCCCAACCACCCTCCCAACTATTTTGATTTCAGAACCTTTGGTACGTTGCCACAATGTGACCGTGACTATGTGTCGGCCATTGTCGTCAAATTATTTGGTTATCCCCCTAAAATTTTGAGGCAAAATAATAAATCAATGCCATTAAGAAAATATTATTATGTTAACATTAACTTATTGTGGCTCCATTCATTGCGACCTTATCCACAGTAAATTAGACCGGGGTAGGATTATAGCCCGCCGGGAGCCACAGGGCTCATAGACGACAACGGAATAAAGCGTGAAAAATGTTGGTGAGTCAACTGAATCGAGGTCCCCATTCTTTACCGTTGAAGCGGGACTATGATTACGACGACTATAATTACGTCTAAAACATTTGTTTGGTTGAGAATGATTAGTGCGCTCTTAATCTAACAAGCCGAGTTTTTCCGATAGCATAATGCTTTTCACACTACTCACTAGGTGAACTAGAAGCTAAGTTGAAAGCGAATCCTTCCTATAGACACAACTTTGTAATACAATCCGGGATCTGAATGTTTTTGACAAAGGTATGAAATGAGTATTTCGAAGTTTGGAATTGAGAATAAAGCACTTTAAGAGCGCCCCACATTAAAAAAAAATAAGATTTTACCAATTCCATTTATGTCTAGCAAAAAGCATGATTTTGTAAATTCGGATTAATATGTATAACGATAATAATCAGTGGGGTGATGGAACGTCCTTCCAATATGGAATAGTCGGGAAATGGACGCTGTACGTGTCTACGCTCCTCTATAGTTGTTCCGTTGGTTCAGGTAAGTCAAGTTTAGGTCTTTTCTTTTCTGTGAGGTGGCACTATTTTTCACAATGGACTGTACGTTAAATTACAATTGGGGATCCCGATTCTAATTACAAAAGATTCTTTTGTGATATACACGCAATTTTGAGCATTACAGGTATACATTTGACTATACAATTACAACAAACCTGTGCAAAACTCTCTATTTTGGAAAATTTGGGGAGGGCTCTTCAAGAAATGTGCTATTATTGCTTTATGGTGACTAGCATTGATTTAGTGGACTATTTAAATATATTTATATTTCAAATCGATATGGAGCTGCCTTTAACAGATTTATGTTCATTACATATCGTCTCAGATTTGCAATGAAGGCCCAGATTTCACTCTTTGGCACCAATTCTAAAACCTATGACGATGCTAACTTTATTACCTCTTGCAAGTTAGAAGAGATAAGATCTCCTCCTCATTATTGTGCCAAAGAATTGATCAATTCTGATTTATTTAAAACCCGGATGCCTCAGCAAAAGAACAGTGGTAAATGTAAGACAAATCAACTGTTAAACCGATTGATCGGTACGAGAAAAGTGCAATACCGGATGAAGGGGGGGGGGAGGGTAAAATTGGGGACACAATTTTTAAGTCTACATTTAACACAGAAGAAAAACACACAAATGGATGTGAAGATGGGCAGGAAAAAACAAAACGAATGATGAAAGGAACAAGACACTGGCGATATAGGTCCAGGCTAAGGTTCATGGATAACTGATCCACTCTGATTTTAGATATGTAATGTTTTTCCAACGGTTTCTTGACCCATTTTTGCTAATTCTGAATCGTGGATTGCAGACGAGAAAACCCTGGATCATTTGTGTATAACGCAAAAAAATCAAAATGGCCAAAAACAAAAAAAAAAATCTCTTGTATTCGACTCAAAAAGTTATAGATAATAGTGAAAAACAGTCATTGAGACCTATGATTATGTAATCAAGTAATTAATGAATTCATTTTTAAATTTGGGGGGCCCCCGCCAATACAATAAATTGTCCGATTGTGATTTACTTTTGATTGCATATTGGTAACTTGCTATAATCCTGATGCTTTATAACATATCAAGAAATTACTTAAAACCATATGAAATATTTTTCAAAAAATTTGATAATAAATTCATTCAGGAAATAGCATCCAAGATCGTTTCCCAATACTTAACAGAGCTAAAAGCTACATGATAACTTTATCGACCTAAATACTGAAATGACTGAAAAGTCAAATCAAATCAGGTAGAGGTGTCGACGCCGTGAGAGAATTTATCAATAATTACTGAATTTCGCGCATTTAGATTGAAAGCTATATCCCAACATCCCCAACATTGATTATGAGAACCTTTGGTATTTGCCAAAGTCATGTGACCGTGAACTGTGGTGTTGGCCATTGTTCGTCAATTTTTGGTTATCCTAAATTTTGAGGAAAAACTAAATCAACTATTATTGTGGTCTCATTCTATTGGGACTGGTTATACACAGTAAATTAGCCCCTTGTCATATATACAGTGTCCGTGTGACTGAGTGGTCCACCACGCATCTGCTATTGTGTTCTCCATTGATTGCTGTATGCATCATTTGTTTTGCAGCACTGGTAGTACCAATGGCCCTCGTCCTACAAGGTCACGGTTTAATATTCCGTACATGTTGCTAATGGTAGCTAGGACGCTGCTCTCATGTGGGAAACACGCGTTTCTTTACATCCAATTACAAAACCGGTGTGAAAGTAATTATAGCCCAGCCGGGAGCCACAGTCCGTTCCATAACGACAACGGAATAAAGCGTGAACATAATGTTTTGCTAGAAGAGTCAACTTAATCGATTTCCCTATTACACCGTTGTAAGGCCGGACTAATGAGTACGGCGGACTACAATACTTTCACCTGTCATTGGAATGATAGTGTGGCCTCTCTTAATTTTCTAACAAGCGAAGTTTTTTTTTTCCGCATATGTCAATGCTTTTTCACACGCTACTCACTATGTGACTTGCTAATTTAAAGCGAACCTTCCTATAGACAACAACTTTGTAATAAAATTCCGGATCCTGAAATGTTTTTATACAAACGGGTCCTAATGAGGTTTTCGATTATCTTAAAAATTTGGAATTGAGCAATAAAGGCACATTTTAAAAGAGCGTCCCCACATTTTAAAATAAAAAAATCAGATATTTACACAATTTCATTTATAATTACTAGTAAAGCTCGAACTTGTCTATGTCCTCAGCGAAAAATGAATTGTGGTAATTAGGATTAATATCGTAATCACGATAATAATCAGTGGTTGGCTGATGGAACGTCGCTCCAATATGGAATATGTCTGGAACTGGGCGCCTTGTACGTGTCTTCGCTCATACATTAGTTGTTCAGTTGCTTCAGACAAGTCAAGTTTTAGAGGTCTTTTTCGTGAGTTCACCTATGTTCACAATGGCTTAAATTGCAATTGGAGATCCCAATTCTAATTACAAAACGCATTCTTTTGTAACATATACGCAATCCTGAAGCTTAAACACCAACAGGGAATATTTTACTATACAATTACCACAAAACCGTGCAAAAATCTCATTTTGGAAAAAATGGGGCGCTCTTAAAAATGTGCTGTTTTGCCTTATGGTGACTCGCCTTGATTTTAGTTGACTATTTAACTTAAGTATTTATATTTTAAATCTAAGGAGCATTGCCTTTAAAAGATTATGTTTTATACATCTCGTCAATTTGGCAATCACTTTTTTGTAAACGATCTTTTCAGTGCATGTAAACGCCAATGTTATGCAATCATTAAGCCGGACAGAATCTAAAACTGGTCCCTCGTCTAGTCATATTGGTAGCCAATTCTAAAACCTATGACGATGCACTTTTACATACGTTCCTCATCCATGTTAGGAGAAAAAGCTCTCTCATCTATTTGGCCAAAGAATTGATCAATTCGTTTTTTTTAAAACCCGGATGCCTCAGTCAAATGAACAGTGGTAACTGTAAGTACAAATCAAATGTAAAACCGATAGGGTGCAATACTCGGATGAAAGGGGAGGGGGCAAAATTTATGGTACCACTTTTTATTAGTCTGCAGACATTTTAAAACACACACACACACCAAATATGTGCACGAATGGGAAACAAAACGAATTAAAGAACAGAACCTGGCCCCAGTCTAGTGTTCATTGATAACTAATAACAACCTTGTTTTAGTAGATTATATAATGTTTTTCAATCAACGGTTTCTTTCTTCTAGACATTTTTTTAAATGGCTGAAATCTGATGGGTGCCAGACGAGAAACCTGAGCAGTTTGTATAAACGCAAAAGATCAAAATGGCCACAAATTACAACACTTTTAGTCACCTACGCTCAAACGTTTATCATAATCTGTTAAAAACCCTTCATGTTATTCCTCTTCTTCTTTCCTCACTTAATCAATTAATTCAACATGGCCGCCAATACAATAAATTGTCAGATTGTGATCTACTTTTGACTGCATATTGGTGACTTGCTATCAATCCTGATGTTATTGACATTCAAGACATTAATTTAAAAACCATATGAATATTTCCTTCCCAAAAATGTGATAATATAATTGCCTTCTTAAATACACGAAGCATCCAAGTCGATTCCCGATACTCTAACTAAACCTGGCTAATTGATAACTTTATCGACCCAGTACTGGTAATGGACTGAAAGTGCAAATTCAGTTTACATATCATTAGGTATAGGTATGATGGTATATTACGTATATCAAGTATCGATATATGTTTCAGATATCCATTGCCTGATGGGTAGCCAATATTCCTAGGATTGGCACTACTAAGAAGCGGCGAAAAAATGCGATAACTAATCTGTCTTTTGTTTCAGTTTTCAGTTTATTTACCAAAAAACCTAACAACTAAAGATGATACAGAAAAGCATTGTGGGTTGACCAGAAGAGAGCAAAGCCGTACTTGTCTGGCCACCCTTAAGTAATAAGTAATTAAATCACATGAATAGCAAGAAAGGACCATAGACACAGAAGAGGAGACAAAGTACATAGTGGCAAAACAAGACAAACGAGACAGGTGAGACATACAGTAAAAGGTTGCATGGCATTTATAATAGAAATAAAATTAAAATAGGCATCAAAAACAATACGACTTAAGGCAATGTAAACACAAATAGGAGCGCATAACGCGAACTCTGATCATGAATTAGTGCTGTGATTACAAGAAAATTTTGGTAGTCGTTTTGAATAGCATTTAACGGTATTGCAATTACGAATTGTGGATCAATAGGTATTCCATAATAATGGCCTTGTATTTTAATTGTATTTCTTGCCAGAATCGAAAGAAAAAATTAAAGGTCTATAGAGGTCAACTACTAGTACGGTAAGAATGGATGGCACTAAACGTCAGAAAATAATCATCCAAATATTGTTTTAGGTTTAGTGCGCTCCATTGGCATCCATATTAGGACATTTATTAAATAACGACTCAGTCACACTTAATTAAGTCTGTACTGGAATTTTTTGGAAGTGATTATCCCAACTAAACACAAAAAATATATCTTAAAAATTAGCCCACTGCTTTAATGATATTGATCTAATGAACATTAGCACCATATGGAACGCCCATCTAGGATGGCATCTTGCAGATATCAATCAACTTTGATTATGTTAAGATATATATTAACTGCTCTGAATGAGTTATAGCTCTTGGCTAGCTTGTAGTATGAAACTATAGCCATTTTTGGAGCCATCCTGATTGGTTCACATCTGATCTGAATTCATGCTCAAATTGTTAAAGGATTCTAATGGTCCTCGTCTCAATTAATATAGTGATTGTTTTTAAAGCATTGGTATTATACCATGTTACATTCTGCGGTCAACAGTGATAAATAATCAGGTGTTTTGTTTGTAATTGGCGGCCATATTGCATCACTTTTTGCTACGCGTTGATACAGGAATATCCACAAAATGATACAAGCCAAAAGCATCATGTCTAAATGGTCTTGGCTTTTGAATACCGTTTACAGCATCCGAGTTTTGCTTTTCTCATCCAGGGATATGTTAAATTGTAATTGGTTTAATACATTGTTTTGCGATATAGAATCAAAGTAATGATACAACGTCAATCTGGAAAAGAATTGATGTCCTGCTTGCTTTTGTGATATTCAAGCTAAGCAAAATTTTAAGTGATGATAAGACCCGAAACACATTGAAAGGACGCAATGTGGCAGAAATGTGACATGATTATCTGTTCCCGTGTATTTATAGACAATATATAAACCATGCTTTTAGGTTTTTGGCATAGGAATCGCAAAGCAATTCAAGTGGAAATGGCGTCAGTTATCAGATGCCTAAAATGCACATTTTTGACAATTGAAGAGTATGAATCAATGGAATTGTATCGATGTGCATTGTTGGCGAACCAATTCATTTAGTGAAATGTCTCTGGTATTATGGTACATTTAATCAAGACCGTAGACTATTGGGTACGCTGTATTTGCTGCGTTTGCCAAAGAGGTATCATATATTCAGCTTCAAGTTCAAGGGTAGATATAAAAAAGAAACTCTTTACTGGTGGTTTGTGAATGGTAAAAATGAAGGAAGGAAGGAAGGAAGGAAGGAAGGAAGGAAGGAAGGAAGGAAGGAAAGGAGGGAGGGAGTAGGTAGGTAGGAAGGTAGGAAGAAAGGAAGGTAGGAAGGAATGTAGGAAGGAAAGAAGGTAGAAAGGAAGGAAGAAAGGAAGGAAGGTAGGAAGGAAGGTAGGAAGAGGAAGAGGAAGGGAGGAAGGTAGGAAGATCGAGCTGCAGCTCTGAGATCACAGGCTGGAGTGTCCATATGCAGATATCTTTCAAAAGCAGGTGCGTTTAGGTTTGTGGAGCCCGGTGCAAGAATACAGAATGACTCCCCCTCCAATTTAAGAAATATCACTGTTCAAAAGGCCTAATTGGTCCGAACTCCTCTGTGCAATCAAAGATTATCTAGGCCCGTTCGCCATTCTTACCGAACAATGATTCAGTTTTACACAAATAGAGATGCAGGCGAAACAAGTGTAATTGCCTTATGACACAACACGCTATCTTTGACTGACCAGAATCCACAATCTTACTATCATCGGTCCAATGCGCTAAAAATAAACCACTGTGCCCTCTACAAGGTCGAATCTGACTAAATCACCGTTTTGAACCACAACTAGCTCAACGTTATGGTTATGCAACATTTCTGCAACTACTTTCAGGTGCTGATCTTTAGAAATCAATCAATATTCAATACTCTCCTTATGAGCCATTTTCTAAGAGCAAAGGAATTCGTATGTTCTCTTCTGTATAGTAAAATTGGAAGTTAAAGGCTGACTCAGAGATTTTGAAATATAATTTTTTGAGCAGAAATTAAAAATAGTCATCGTGAACTAAAGTTAGTCACCTAAAATGTTCAATTCCAAATTTGAACTCTTCAATTCCAAAGGAAATGGCGTGGTCTAGCGGTTAGCAAGCTTGCCGCTGGAGCAAAGGTTCCTCGGTTCGAATCCCAGTGGGCCACTTGCTGGATTTAATTTCGGGAACTCAATTTGGGATTTAATTTGTATAACAGATATTGATTAAAACCTAAATACCACTTCCTCCATGGTTCATTTGAAATGGGCAAAGGAACCATGAAAGCTTGCACTTCCCATCCGGTGTGTGTTTCGTGTGTTTGAATGTTACAATATGGCGCTGTTTAAGCTGCTGCCTCCAAGTTGCATTGTTTCTGTGTAGTAATTATTAAGTTGTAAAGTCTCTAGCAATTTGGCCTACAAGTCACGGTTTGAGATTAAAATAAAAACCTTTTAGTTAGAGATGAATTTGATTTCCCGTTTTCATGCAGTAAACATTTATGCACAGTATACAGTGCCATAGAATACCGTGTATAACTAAATTTCCGGATCCGGAATTTTATAACAAAGTTGGGATTTTCTATATGAAGGACTTCGATTTGAGCTTAGTTATTTCATACAATGATTAGTATATGGACATGCATTATGTACATGCAAAAACACGATTTGTTTGAAAATTGAGAGCGCCCTCATCGGGAAATCATGAGTACAGACTTTCCAGGGACTTGATTTTAAGCAATTTGGAAGGAACAACTTGCTTGATTATATGCGATAAACTGTTGAGAGTGTTGAACAAAATGGGCAGTTATACTCGTAGCAAAGAGTGAAAAAAGGAGTTATTCCTGTCGTTTCATTTTGGAAGACACGTAAGCAATTGCTTAGGTGCAGATTGACGTTAAAGTTCTTTCGCTCTATTAAAGATTAAAAATCTCCGATACACAAAAGTACTCCTTTGTTCTTTAACATTATTAAAAAACGGAGACAACTTCCATTTCCATTTCGTCTACTAGTTTGACTGATCGGATATTGACTTCAATCAGTCGACTACGTCACTCATTATTACATTTTACTGTTGTCACTGATAGTTTGTGGGAAAAAATTTGCCCAAAAAAATTTGATCGATTGACAATCAAATTGAAATAAATCAAATTTGGTATTTTATTTACAAACAAGAACAAAACGGTTAGAAATCAATATTTACCAACGAGTTGATAAATTACAAAGTGGCATTGATTTCATGCGTAAAGCAAACGAAGAAAACCTTGGTTGCAAAGACTCGAATCCACTGGAAAGAAGTCAAAATAAATTGACTTAAAGCCAATGGCAGGTGACCCAAGTTCATCGACTTTTGCAACACGTTCAATTGTGTATTCTGTCAATGACATGTATGAATGAACAGGAGGGGACTTTCAAAGCATTTCATTTCATTCATTTATTTATTATTTACCCGGGTAGTGCAATCCATGTAACCAATGTTCCCCATCCTTGTTAGCCCGGGATCAAAAAAACAAACTGAAAATGTAATAAAAATAATTCATATAAAAATTGCTCGTGATGGCTGAAAAAATGAATGAAATAGCAGACATATTACACCAACTTAATAGTCCACACAATGCAGATATAAACATCATTCACCTATTAAAATAATAGTATTTTTAAAAATGGCGGATGGTCAAAGAAAGGAAAGTTTAATGGAGGTAGGTAGGTCAGTCCAAGCCTTTGCTCCACTGAAAGGAAATATCTTTGGCCACTATGAGTAAAGATTTATTAAAACAAGGTTTATCAGAAGGCAAATGATCGAAGGCCTATATTGTGATAGAATCATCACATTTAAAAAAAAAAAAGTGTACAGATTAAGGGATCAGCCCACTGAGAATTTAAAAACATTAGCAAGTGTGAAATTGGCCGACTAGCGGAAAGGTTCCACAACGAAGGGATTCAAAAACGCCCCGTAGGTGTGCGAATCGGTTACCACTAGATCTGCCCCGAGACGTTTTTGGTGACTCTTGTTCAGCTGAGTTTGGGCCGCATTTGACCAGATTAATGTCACAATAGTAGTCCTACTTTGGGCAAAACAAAAAAGACTTTGTACAGTAATTTCAAATATCTACAGATAAAAAATTTCTTGCGATAAAAAGGACCAACATTTTTGTTAAAGTAACGGCCTAGATATTGCAATTAGACAAAATCAAATTTTGTTATCATTAATGGACACCGTGAGTTGTCGCATGGCAATCTTAGTAGGATCAAAAAGCATGGTCTTAGTTTGGAAATATGCAAAGTGAGCCTATGCTTACCAGCCATTGGACAATAATTTGCATTATTTAGATTATCATTTATTCACTAATCTTTACCCGGCATATAAAATATAACCCTGCGTCACGGACAAAACACATAGCCATCCTAGCTGATGTCTACAAGATGCAGAAGTGCTACTTCATCCAGTTGAAGCTGCTTGCACTGAAGGGGCCTCCTGGCAAATGAATGCCAAGAAGACCAAGGACAAAATGATTTCAAAGAAACTAATTTTCCCAATAACAACCATTGATGGAACTAGCCTGAAATTGGAAATGATTCTCAAATACATTGAAAGCCTTGTGGTGCAAGTACAGGAGGCACGGCATGTAAAACCTGAAACCGGAGTTTCCAGGTAGCTCCCCTTTTCAGTCTGAAAACGGAAGCTGCCAAGGCACTGAAAATAATGTTATTACCACCACAGTGGCAGCAGCTTGACATATAAAAAAACTTAAGTATTGGTGCCAAAAAAAAAAAAAACTTGGTACATCAAAAAATTAATAGTAGGCCCTGGATGACGATATTACCCGTCTATTAAGTAGAGTCTTAACACACCATTGACAATTCTATACAACCTATAAAGATTTGTATGGAGGACTTGCTACCAATCTAAGAAAGACTTAGGATGAAAAGGCTCTAAAGTACGTTGGCACGGTTGTAGGAGCGATAATGAGAAGCCTGCAAAGTTTTTTTTTTTTTGGAGTCCAAACAGGGGATTGTGACAGAAAACTACTTCAAGAAGATTAACGGACTAAGATAGGCAAGAACGATCAGAACACTGTCTGAATGCACAAGTAGTTGGAAGCCACCACGGGAGTCCCAACCCTGTGAGTCGCCATAAGCAAGTAAGCAGAAAAAGTGGGTCAGATACGTCCCTAACGGAAAACATATACGTCATACAAGACCTCAACCTTATCCACTGCTAGTAGCAGTCCATAGGTCGTACAGCTGTTACCCAACCCACACCCACAACACAAAACAAAGCTCTCCTGCAGCCTGTTAAACAAATTTAGTGACAAGTCACCGACGCTTGAATTCGGCATGTGTAGTACATTCGGGTGACTGACCTAAAATTATACACACAATCGAATGTGTGTACATTGTACGTGACATGCAAACCATGCTTGACCCTTCTTAATCAAAAACACGTTTCCGCGCATATATTATGAAAGCAATCAATATCCATGACAATTCCCAGTTCAAATTGGTTCGACCTGCCGGAAATAGGCCATGCATTTATTCCATTTGGGTTCCCCCAACCTATTAAAGTGAAAAATGTAACCTTGCAAATGATTGACCACGGTGGGTTCAGGAATGATCTAAAGTAATTAACGACACACATAGTCGATCTCACTAGTCACATATATCGCGCATAATCTACCATTATTTAGGAGTACTTTTCAACCCTCAATTTCCGGGAGGGACTCCTGGCGCACACGGTACTGACATAAAAAACAACACACAACTGAACAACGGCAAGTCTTATTTAAATTCTTCGGGAAATAAGTTCTCAGGATTGTCAATAGATAATCAAAAAATAGTGTCATTCCAACAAATCCCAATATTTTTGATGTTTCCACATTACCTGCATGGACAGTTTCGTGCTAAAACTGAGCACTTTCTCAAATGGACTGACCACTTCATACTACTCGTCATCTGCTTCCTGTTGAAGCTTGACGTAGGTGGCGCTGTTGGAATAGGACTTGGTCATAAATATGTGGTAGCAAGTAATTTTCTTCATCTCTGTTGAGAGTTTAAGTGGTACTCAACTCAAAAAATGGTCATTTCTTACTAAGTCGAAATAGAATGTCAACCCCTCGGACCGCATTGCTCGAAAGGGGCGAAGTCGGCAGTTTGCGCCGGAAAACAACAGTGAAAGGTCGTCAATGAGTACATTGTGGCTACCGAGGAAGCTTGCGTGGGCCACAGTACGAGCGAGGCGGCCCAATTGCGAGGCGGAAGGGTGGGGGGGGCTCTCAAATCTAATAAAATACCAGATCTAATCTGTCCAAAGAGGAAAAACGGGCCTGACTGACCTTAGAAGGAGGGGCATTCCCTTATGATCTGCCGGCTACCGTGTACTAGATAAAGTAGACTATGAAGAAAGGTCAATGCCTAGTTAAATGATGGAAAGACCTAGGAGAAATTATTAAAAAGCGGATCCCACATCTCGCTACAAAAGAAGATATAAGTATCTTACTACATGAAGAATGAGAATAAAATAAGAAAAAGAATATTGGAGGCTCTATCCTACTGCAGAGAACACCCCACGATGTATTGTATCATCTGAGACCAATTGTTGACTATTGCGGGTCCATAATGTACGAGACCTTCCAAAGAAATAGCTGTATCTTAGGTCGATTAGTGGGCCAAACCCAAAATCATGTCACCAAATCTAAGACTTAGCGGAAATCTAGCTTGAGTTCTAATTGAAGAGGGTGAGGGGAATTATTCCCACGAACCGTTGTTTCATTATCACTTAAGACCCCCATTGTAAATCGCGGAAATCATCGAACAGCGGGTTAAGGATGACAACACACTGAGTGAGAGGACCACAATACAGTGCATGGACATAGACATGATGGAATTACCCTCACCACAATATTTTTTCTTTCCCGCGGACAGATTACCAAAGAAATTTTGGTATGTTTTTACCGCGATGGGCTCAACGGTAAGCTCCGATAGTCGCCAACATGTTCATGGAATGGTAGAAGCAAGAGGGCCAGAGCCACGCGCCTTGGACATAAAACCAGGCTATGGAAACGGATATGTAGATGAGATCCTGGGGTCGTAAGAAAGGCACGGTTGAGCGGCTCACAGACCACATTAACCAAAATTGACAAAAAGGGGAACATAAAATTAACTTTGAAACCGAAGTAGCAATTCCATTTCCCATTCTTGGATACTTTAATTATCAAGAAACAGAATGGATCCGTCAAATTGCTGATTTATCGCGAAAAAGACGCATACCGATCAGTATCTGCACTTTGACTCTCACCACCCCCTCCAACACCAACCTCAGCGTTATAAGAACCCTCATGGACAGAAACGACCCGTAGTCCCAGAACAGGGGGGACTAAGATCAAGGAAGAAAACAAGGTTAAAGATGCCCTTAAACTTGTGGTCCCGAATGGGCTTCAAAGAACCCACAAAGAAAAGCAAGTCAAAGAAGAACAGACAACCGGTTAATACAACCAGGGGCATGGTGTTCTCCCAATAAAGAGGGTCTGTATACAGCAAGGTAGACGCATTTTCTACAAACACGCATTAGACATCTTTCAAAGCCCCCCACTAAACGCTGAGAAATATTCTCGTTCATCCCAAAGATAAGCGGGATATTACACAGATAGCTGAATGCGTCTATGAAATTCCATTGCTTTAAATTGTGACAAATCCTATATCGGTGAGATTTCAAGATTATTGGTACAAGACTTAAGAAAATTAAAACTGAAGACAGAAAGGCTTCTAACAAACTTCAACCCGGGGCGCGCAAGAAAGCCTCATATAAGGTGAACCAAATAAATCTGCCATCACAGACCATGTAGAAGAAAACAACATGGAATAGGTTGGAAGGAAGCCAAAAATAAGGAACCAGAGAACAGTTAAGACAGGGAGAATTAGTGAAGGAAGCCATCTGGATTAGAAAGAGTGGGGGCAAAACTCTCAACAGAGATTGAAGGAATTACTTTCTAGACTTTCTACCGCTATTTATTGACAATCTAATTCCAACCGCCACCTAACGTCAAGCTCCAACAGGAAGCAATATACGAGTAGTGGAAAGTGGTCAGTCAATTTGAGAAAGTGCTAAGTTTTAGCACGAAACTGTCATTGGCAGGTATGTGGAAAATCAAAAATATTGGATTTGTTGGATGAAACTATTTTTTTGCACTTATTTAAATTCTGTTTCAGCTTCCGATAGCCGAGACCATAACAGATTTTCCGCATTATCATTGGGGGGGGCGGAATATAATTTTTACCACCCGAGGCCTAAAAAGTCTCCTCGAACGTCATGAACACACAATACAGAATTTCAAAATCTCCCCACGCTGTATCACAAATATACGTCACCATTCCGTATGATAGTACTGAATCGGCGCTCTTCATTTGTAAAATGTAACTTGGAAAGAAGTGTGTACGTGCTAAGTGATGAATGGTGCAACCTATAGCGTTGTTTTGACACAAGGGTATGATTCGCCATCCTTCTATAGCATATAATGTTATGTACAACTATTGCTATTCCAATGCTATAAAGGTGTTATTTTTGGAACCGGTACCAGGCTCCACCATAGTTACGTGGAAGAACGAGCGGTTTCGATTCGCGACAGCGATAGTACCGATTCCAAAATATATACCTTTTATTTTCATAACTCTAAAATAGGGTCAAAAGATATTTATGATATTTAATACGCAATATTTTTAAAATTATCAAAATCCTTACCTACTACTTACCCCGGCGCGAGTCATAATTGTTCAACCCGTCATTGGTTAAGCATTACCTATCGCTGCTTGCACTATAAATCGTTCATAATCGGTTAGGTTTTGGTTTCTCACTCAATCAGCATAGTAATGTAATCCTTTTTAAGGTGATCTATTTAAATGTATACAACTTCAGTACGTTTAAATGCAATGATTCGTAAAAACGAGTGATCCTAAATCAGAAGAACTGCTTCTCTGCGCACCACTCAAGCCGAAAATTAACCATACGCTGGTTCCATTTTTTTTTTAGTTTTTCAAATTCACCTTTTTCATTTTCAACCCGCTCCCCAGTCTAAATCTACTTGAGAAGCACAGGCGCAACATGAAACCAACTCATTGTCATTGGCAAATGTTGTGGGGAAGTTTGTCATTGTTTTATTACTTCTTCGTAGTTGGGGTGGGCCAAATTGGTAATTTCATTTTTTGTAGGTATACTGACAATCACAGATCTCTGGATGTCCATTTGGACGCGCTTAGCATGTTAAAGCTTGTACGTGACCTCATGTAAAATACCTAACTTTACTTTAAATGTTCAAATAACCCAGTTCAATAAAATATGGCACACCGTTTGGATAGATGAACGCAAAACTATAACAGAGCGCTGATTCCTGAAGATTTTTATTTGTGATCTCACACTTTTTACCGAATTTTTACATCAATGAATCAAGAACTGACATTACTTCATATAATTATTTTTTTTACGAAAAAGTAGCGTAGCGTACTGTTGAGTGGAGTTTGCGCGAGAAGTCTCGCTTTGCCGCTGTGCATTTTGCATTCACCTCATGTGTTACAGGGAATGACTGATCAGCCCACACTTCGTACTCTTTCTTCAATCAGTTTCCCTTTGATATTAGTCGAGTAACGTTTTCTCTAGAAATAGCCCATACGTGCACTTAGTACAGTTAAGAGAATGACTTTAGCTTTGACATATTCGCATGTTTTCTTTTTTCTTCTTTTCCTCGACAACATTTATGTGTTGTGGTAAAAACCAAACAATCCATACAAGCCAACGGCACTATCCCAACAAAACTAGAGGTATTGGTTTATCTTTTTTATTTCTGCAACGTCAAAAAGGTGCAATGAAACCTTCACATAAATGTCTTGGAGGCATCCAGATCGTAGTTTATTCTCCCAGAGCTGATTTTTTCTTTGGAAAAGGTTTAATTAAACCCTTGGATAAATGTTTGTGTATTGATAGCTATAAGTGCGCAGAGTAGTACACTAATATACTCATGGCTAGTCAAATTGAATAAACTTCCATTGTTGTACAGAGACAACTTTGTCAGACTATTTTGGGGGATTAAGCATCGCTAAAAATAGCGGGACACACAAAAAGAACGGACAAGGACAAGCATTAGAGTAATTAAAGTGTGTCACTTTCACACAATCACTGGAATGGTGCTACGAAACGAACAAAAATTACAACACATTCTCTACGTAAAATTGGACATTTTAATTTTTATTATGTGCAAATTTTCTAAAGGGAATCTCTCATTTAAACCTTTTTAAAAGCTTTTGGCTGGCTTAATTGATTTAATTGGGGCATTTTCTAGCCAGGGCATAAATGGTTTAAATGATACAAGCCAGTTATTTGTATCATTAATTCATTTTGAACCAATAATGTAAAGGGATTATGATTTCAGTCATCTTTAAAGAGATGATGTTTTTGCATGTACTAATAATTGAGTCGCAAAATCCGCCACCATGTCAACTACTAAACAAGAGCTATCGTCAGTTACTCCGGTCTTTTGCACTTGAACTTTGAAGGCAGATCACGATTGCTAAATTAAAAAATCACCAAAAATCAGATTTTTGTATGTCTGTAGCAAGTACAAATACAGTGAAGACGGGAATTGGAAATTTCGCCTGTATTTTCTTAGTGTATTATTTTTGGTCAAAAATAATGTCCCAAATGGTTTATCCATAGCTCTCTGCCTACAAATTAATTTCCATTGACGTCAGACTAATTAGCAAATCTTGTCATAAAAATCGTGATCTCTTTGAAAGGTCGGCCCGGTTGCCAATCCGCGCTAAGACCGCCACGGAGGTCACATACTTGCCCAATCAGCGTGACGCCCCACTGCGTGAATTCAATGATTACGAATGCAATGCTCAATCACCCTATTCGTATTCAGCACTGGCGAGAAAAGGTCAGTTTGCTGTAGATATTGCTGCAGGTGCGTGCAAGTTTTCTGGATCTGTGTCATTTTGAAGATGTCCGTACATTTTGGGAGGCGGGCAAGTGTCATATTTAATGCATTTTTATGAAAAATATTATCGTAGAAGGGCTAGGCTGAAGCATGAAATTCAGGGTTGTGACATTAGGTTAGATTTTTGAATGAAATATTGTCGAAAATTGTATGTGAAATTCAAATCTACTGCGTCCCACAATTTGAAATTGAATCAGGTATTTTCGTATTAAGTTCGTGAATTCATGTCAGGATAGTTCCTGATTAATAAATTTTGCATTCTAATATCGCCGCTAGGATGTTAGGTTGTGGTCATGTAAATAGGTATTACGAGAGATGCGAACTATTATGTGAAAAATCGAGTCGTAAATGCAACAGGTGCATGTTGTCTGTCATGACATTACACTTCAGAAAATCACTGGAATTTCCTATTTCGTTAAAATTCGTAAAATCATTAATTGCATACCATATCTGTAGTGATGGGAGATTGAGTTGTTGTGTGTTTTTGTCAACTCACTTATACCATCGCTTTGAAGAGAGGATGGAGATTTTCACACGATTGCATCTTGTCACTTTTCGTGTACAACAATATGGTATGGCGAGTAACTGTGGGACGGCGCGTACACCATGTCTTTTTGATACAGTACACAGTATAGCGTCCCGAAATGGTTGCGTGGGCGCTTGTTTTTGTTGTTAACGAGCAGGATTGGGTCCATATAGTATTGATGGGATTGTTTTGTGATATATTATCTTCAGTATGATGTTTGACTGACTAGTGAATTATAATAAATGAATTGGGAATATATTATAATTTTTGGAAATAGAGCAGATTTTGTTTTGTGAAAAATGCACATTGGTGAAATCTTCCCCTCCTCTTTGATTCAAACGGTCACGATGTAAATCAATGTTCATTCATTGTATGGTACTGCACATGCGCACCGAACTGTCAAATAATTAAAATAGGTAAGATAATAAATCATATGTTTTTGGTTATTTTGTACAAAAAAATTGAAGATTTGTTAATGAGTTAGGAGCGATGATTCAATCAATTTCTCTTTTATTAAGGGGGGAATCTAGTTCAATGAGGTGTCTGTTAACAATATGCTCTAGCACATGTATTTCATGATTATATGGAAGACATAATGTGAAAATATTCAGAAATAAGTAGCTTTTCAAAATAATCAATTTACAGAGTTCAGAGTTTCCTTCCATGCCTCTACACCGAGGTCAAAGTTCACAACCTTTAATTTGGGGGCTTCATGAATACAAAGGTTGCTCGCTCATTTTTTCACTAACTTGCAATACTCGGTTAATAATAAGACTTATCACGTGGTGTTAGTAGGTCAAGTAGGTGCAACCTAATTAATAGATTTTTTTCGTATTTGATTTTCGGGTTGCCATAGCAACCGGATCCATGATTTTTTTGAATTTTTCATTGCTGGTGAGACCTTTGACCCCCATTCAATACAAACTAAAGAGAAATTCCACAAAATTTTTGGCCCATTAGTTGTAGTATCATATCATGAATTACTATTGGTCAAATTTGACGTCAAAAGCTCTATAGACCTGCTTTGTTTTCGGAGCAACTTTTACACAAGCCAAAAAGGTATGGCCTGTTAATGATCTAGAAACACTTAATTATGTACTTAGCTAATACAGAACATTTTGTTCTTTAAACCCAAATTTAGTAGTAAATTGCATGAATTATAGTAAATTATGAATCCCAAAAATTTCATAAATAATCACTGTTGTTAGGCTAGAAATTAATTATTTTGTCATTTGTCTTAAAAATTGCAGGGTGCAAAACAATAAAATACATATAAATTATAGCTGCTTGAAAAACAATAAAATACATTTTTAAGAAATTAGGTTTGTTCGCGAGACGCATATGACTTTAAATGATCTAAATCGGAACGGAATGTCCGATTTCACCAAATATAAAGGGAAATAAAGCTAAAATTGTAGCAATGTAACAAAAAAAAAAAATTAAAACCACTGCAACATCTTATATCACAAAACTTTGAACTAGGATTCTCCCCTAATTCATGTGAAGGATGAATGCATGTAAGCTCTAGGTCGTTCACTGTATGTTACTGCACGTGCCCACCGAACTGTCAATAATTAGGGGAGGTTAGGAGAATATAATTATAATGATGTTGTTATTATGTGAAGCCTGTAATTGATGAGTTAGGAGCGATGAAGACCATAGTTAAATATTTTCGCTTAATTTGTTTAAGGAAGAAGTTAAATCCATTCGATAGTTAATAATATTATATTTATATGTGAAGAAAGGCAAATGTTCCATTAAATGCTTAGGGGAAGTTGTTATCTTCTCTTTATGCTGTGGATATTATTGGTGAATAACATAAATAATAAAAATATTAAAATAACTTCTAAAAAGACACATGAGTAAACTTCTCCTTGAATCAAAACAATTGCCCCCAGAAAGAGAAAGTGAGATATGGACTACCCCAAAAATTGCAGTGCCAGTTAAATCCACTGAGGAGAGAGGGAGGGAGAGGGTTTATTCCAAACTAATTATGCAAGCGATAGAATACATGTACATATAGATCAGGAGCTTGAAAGGTTCTACACTCCTACTAACCCTTGTATAAGTATTAGACTTAGGTTAGATGCAATTTTGTGATTTACCCCAAGAGACATGCAAGGAAAATCCGTAGCCCATTCCGGGTAACCGTGCCCTGGAGGTGTTACAATCTTGGAAATACTTGTAAGCCAGACGGCTGGGAAATCCCGAGGCCGGCCTGGGTAAACCTGCCCTAGACTCAATTGTATTATGCAATTCAAAAGCTGGAATTGTTTTAATGTTTGTATTTTATCATATATTACTAGGGTGATGCATATTCTATTTGAACATAGGCAGGGAAAAATTTCCGTAGCCCCCTGGGTAACCGTGCACTAGAGGTGAACAATATTGGCAATACATGCAAGCAGCAAGGCTTGGAAATCCCGAGGCCTGCATGGGTAAAACCTGCCCTAGACTCACTTGTATTTTATGAAATATCAAAGCTGGAATTGTTTTAGATGTGAATCATTCATAAATGTACATGTTTCGTATCGGAAAAATTCCTTTTCTAATTTATATCAAAATAAATAATTCTCAACTGAAAATTAGATTAATAAAAAAGCTGACGTGGGCCATGTTATAAAGCAATAAGAAAAATAATTCATTAAAAACGCCAACCAAGTTACTGACAGTCTTCTGCAGTAACTTGCCTACCCCCCCCCCCCCCCGAAGACACGGGAAACGAGCAAAAATGGTGAACGCCAGCATGTATATATGCGTGACAAGCTGGGCTGGAGAAATTATTGTGAATAGGACTGAGATAAGTACGCATTTCCCAAGATGAAGGTAGTGAGAGCCAAAATTTTATGATGCAAAGACATATCATGACATTCACTTTCCCATCCTTTACCATACCATGGAAAAGAAAGCCTAGAACATATAAATAGGCATAATATCCGACCAAAATATTTAGGTTGCAGCCGCAAATCCATTCCATGCGACAGTGTCAGTTTATATTTTTTATGTTGATCGTATTGATAGAAGGTAAAAATATTATATGGACGTGCAAGCGTTAACGTGGTTGTCAGCAATTGCTAAAAGCCGGCCCACTCTATTTCTACATAACACATTAGGTCCTGTCTTGTATGTATGTCTATATGTTTAATTCCTACGTCAAAATTTTCTTTCAATGTAAAGTTATTGAAGAGGCCACTGCACCCTTATGCTCTGAGTTTACCAGTGTCCTCATTCATCACTCTTGCATTTATATAGCCTAGTGTATATACTTCATTTGTCACTGGACAATGTGTTAACTTAATTAAATTCACTCATCCTAATATTACCTAATACTGCATATTTAACCCTAGTGTAGTGCTAATTACGGTAGATTGCATTTGTGATGAATAAAAATTTGCTGGTTGATTAATTATATTCTGGCACTATTTAATGGTACAATACACACCATATCCAACGGAATTGTCCTTCCCCCTATTGATTAGCTTATCAAACCGAGCATGCCCATGCCTTGAGATTAGATGGATGTGAAACGACAAAGGGGGAAAAACACGGCAAATGGATGATGACCCTAAACCTTGGACTGAATTTACAAAGGATCAACGTGCAACAATATCTTTCACGGGAGTAACCCTACCAAATATGAACGAAACATAAAATGGAATGTTGTTGGATCTACATCATAAGTAGGTAATTTGAAAGAATAAAATGAAAAAACTTGACTGAACAGCATACAACGGACCAGGTTTGCCCTCTCACGTAAAATACGTGTAAAAAGAAAAAAAACACCAGTCACTCAATGCTTATCATGCACGTGAAGGCATTCGCGTTAGAATAAACTTCCAAAAACAACGGTTTAGAGGGAAAACGTAGAAAAAAAATAAATAAGAACCAAAGAGAGTTAGTGCGCGAAAAATATTGCGAGTTGTTAAAAAGTACCAAAATTAAAAAGGGTGGGAAAATGAGGCACTGTTAAAAAATATTTCCGTTAAATTACGGAAATTTCTGGCAGCAGTATTCCAGTCATTTTAGGGAAATTACAGAAATTCTGTCAATTAACGGAACTATTTGACAGTAATTTTACAAGAAAATTTGTTCATATTACGGAAAAAAAAAAAATGTGATTTAACCAGAATTTTCACTAATTTAAAAAACGTACGGAACAAACAAAAATCCGGAATATTGGCTGCCAGACATTTGTGAAATATTTCCGTAAATTAACATCTTTTAGTTTTTTGTTTTTTATTCTTATTGTTTCTAAAACAGATTTTCACGTAAAGTACGGAACATCTGTTTTTTCTTAATTTACGGAAATTTTTAACGTTGTGGCTAGAAAAAACAAAAGGCATAAGACGTAATGCGAAGTGATGCGATTGCGTGACCCGAACCATAAAAAACAATAAAAACACGTACACCATTTTGAACTAACAAAAATCAAGACACATAACGGCAAAAAATTATGCCCTGGTTGCTACTTGCATACTGTGAACCTTTAATGTAGCCAAAACGGTTGCAAACCCCACAAAACAAATCAAATGCGTTACCATTAACATGTGAAAACAGTGCTTGGAACAATGTACCTATCAGAGATCACATACTTTGGTCCATTTTTAATCTCTTTAAAAAATCATCAAATTATATACATTTGGTGATGTGCGTTATTTGATATTCATGCCTGTCCCTAGGTTATGTACACATGTTAGGTATGTATGTTTCTACTATAGCGCTTCGAGACTTTGGGGTTAAATGATCTATAAGAATGTATGTTATATTGTTATATAAACTGTGGACATAATGAAAAACTCGTAAAAGGTCTTACCGGTGTATAAGTTTTTTATAGATATTTTTAGCTCAAAACAAGTATAGCAGTGTGCGGAAGAAAATGGCCCTTAGGGTTGACCATTAGACGCAAACATTATAGTTTCATGCTTATACCGTTGAGTTCATGGACCCCGAATATTGGCTCCCAAGGTACTATAACCACCCGTTGTAATGTAAAAGGCAAAACTGAGTTGAGTGTCCCCCACGAAAGAGTGTCCTAGCTACCATGCAACATGTACGGAAAAAAACCGTAACCTTGTAGACGAGGCCTTTGGGTACAGTGCTGAAACACACGTGACGCATACAGCACTCAATGGAAGCACACATTGGACAGATGGGTGGTAGGACACTATGACACATGGACAATACAATATATGGCACCTGGTTTGAAGAAAAAAAATGGGGCTTTTCTCTTTTTAACCAAATAAAAAGAATTTTAAAAACCCAAAAACCAAACAACCACAAAAACCAAAAATAAATAAATGCATTTTTAAAAACACAAACATATGATAGGTATCCTACCGATGTTCAAAAGCATGGTTATATGTACCCTCAGTCAAATAAGATTAAAATGTTTTCAGTTCAAGTAAAGGGACATACCAACACACTTGTAAATCAAATTTCATTTGAATCCGGCGTACCAATACAATGAAGCGGTATTAATTG
Source organism: Ophioderma brevispina (assembly GCA_023653785.1). Taxonomy (NCBI): domain Eukaryota; kingdom Metazoa; phylum Echinodermata; class Ophiuroidea; order Amphilepidida; family Ophiodermatidae; genus Ophioderma; species Ophioderma brevispina. Next base: position 23,902 of record JAMKCH010003377.1, on the reverse strand, counting down.
ACTTTAAAACCATGCCCAAAGAGTACGTAGATTGTGTGGAGTTGAAAAGTTGGTTTCGATACTGAGGAGCGGGACAAAAATATAAAAACCGAAATATGGAAATGCTTAATTAAAATTGTATTGTAAACCACAAGGCACGCACCGCAATTGTATAAAGTAAAAAAAACTGGACCTAAATGAAGCAATTTGTTTGAAAAAAAAATTTATAGAAATCGGAGCAATATTCTTAAAGAATGAAAAACCAAAGAAAAAAGCGAAATGATGCAACTGAATGCGACAGGAGGAAAATTCAAATAATATAAAAGACTTAGCAATGCGATAAGTTCTGGAAACACTTTGATGTGCAATGACCTAGAGGATCCCCTAAAAAGCAACTTGTTAACCATCTTGAGCCACCGAAAACAATTTTGAATAGAGTTAGAGAATGAATCAATCAAGCTTGCACGGAATAAAACCCATTAATATAGACTGCACTTCGAGTTCGCTAACTAAAACATATGATTAAATGGCCCACAGTAATATTTTACAAGGCCGAACAGATCACGCAATTAAAAATGATTTATAAAGAAAAAACTTACGTAACTATGAAGATTGTGCCACTAAATACATCACTACCGTTCATATGCTAGAAAAATACCTTCAAAACTTCCGTTATCCGTCTGAGGAATGAGTAGCTTGGATGAGGCCACCGCTATCATGAGCCTTTTGAAGGCTTTTTGAATGGATTCAGCTTAGGAAATAAAACATCGCGCCACTACATAGCTGGTAAACATACAATACCGGGCCGGGTCCGGAAAACAACAGGTTAGAATTTGGTGATGGACGAACTCAAGCGGTTAAATTAAGGATGACATGAAGGAAACAAATTAGAAAGGTCAGTACCTTGCATGATTCATCTTGAAAAAGTAAGGACGAAAAGATCCGCTAGGTGGGGGGGATGGTTTGAACGTGTCCATTTTACTAGCTAAGTTTATTTATCATGAGTTTCGGGCCGGCGTCGGTCTACCCAAAAAACTCCAATTCTGTCGAAGATGACCTCCGTCCGTGAGTAGTCCAAAATAACTTCAATCACATCATTCAAGTGAACTTATGTTGCGGTGAAGCAATTATAAGAATTATTCCATCCGTTAATCTCAGGTACAGGATCATTTAAATTAAGACGATTCTCAAACAAACGGTGAAAAATAACGATCAATAGCAGAATATAGGCACCTATTGCGTTCGTTTTTGCAACATAAAATCTTCCAGATAAATATCTTTAAAGAATAACTGTTTTGCAAAAGGACGCAACCAAATTCCCACACGAACGAATGATGTACGGAAAAGACTTTTGTCCCTCCAACAAGAGTGTCCTTTCTCCTCAGAGGCGGATTGAGCTATGATATGAGAACAATCAGAGCACAAAGCACAACCAAGATGGACGAATGCAAGAAAGCATACGATTGGCGCATAAGATGCGTGTGCACTGTAACACATGTGGAATGAACCACTTCTCTGCAGGGGGGGCAAACTTGTTTTTCTTTCAAAACTAAGAATTTCCCCCTCTTTATAAATGTTATAAATATAATATTTTGCAATTTAATGGATTTTTGTGAATTAATAATTGTTTGTCATGTTGATGTTTTGCGGAATAATTAAACTTCAAAAAATAATTCGTATTTCTGTAGGAATATTTAGGAACATGCTCTCATAGGGATAATAGGATGACTGCCCCTATGTAAAAGACTGATTATATATGGTATTATTGAATGATGATTGAGATACTGGGTACATATTGCCCCCCCTTTTAGAGTTAGTGTTAATGTGTACTTAAGAACTGGGAATAACTCGCCTCATGGCATGTTGGTTACTATAGTCGAGGGGATGATGTGAGTTAAAACTAAATACAGATACTCACATTATGGCGAGTAATGTAACTAGATCGAAGGGGGGATGATGTTGAGTTCAAACTAAAATCCAGATACTCACATCAAATGGCCGTAATATGTATTTGATCGAGGGGGGATTATGTGAGCAAAACAAGATGGAATAAGAAATAAAAGTTGATGGTCCATTATTTTCGCATAACCATGATTTGTATTGCACCTATTAAAGGTAAGCTAGGGCAATTTGGTTTGGTTTCAAACCTGCACTCCGACGCTTCAGGGACAAGGTCCCACTCGACGCTTCAGGGCGAGGTCCCACTCGACAATTCAGGGACGAGGTCCAACTCGACGTTTCAGGGACGGGGTCCCACGCGACGCTTCAGGGACGACTGTCCCACTGCTACAAGGGAGCCTAGATGACAATGATGATGATCATGGCTGATATGGTTGGAACAAATATTGCCCTGGTGTAATACATTCGAGGGTATGTATGTGTGAGATTGATACTAAAATCAATTAATGTCAATGTCTAGCTAAAACTTTGGTAGCACGGGTATGTGCTATGGATTCTGGATTGCACATACAGAGAGGAAATTTCCATTCAAAAAATTGGGCTGTTAATTAAAGATTCTGAGTTCTTGGTCTTGTGATTTTATGAAGTGAAACATTCCAAAAGCTACATATTGTGTACAGTAAAAAATTATGTTATAGAAAGATGTATGTGATGCGTGCAGGTACATCACTAGTGTCACATTATGTCTATATTTTCTGGCATGCTGCCGATTTTTTTTCGAATTGTTGAATAAAAACACTTAGAGATTTTCATTATTAAAATTGTTCACTGTATGTTATGTGTTGAGAGACGAGAAAGGGTATGTGAATTATGGATGCAAAATGAAGTGTGTAACTAAGTAAATAAGTTTATACAGAACATGTAATAGCAGTTTGCTGTAGTGATATTACTGCAGGTTAATTGACGTTGTGATGTAGTCTGACGACAAGGCGAAGGCTGTTTGTAATAAAATACTTGAAGAAACCTTATTTACCGAGTCACGTGCGTCATTCAGAAGGAACGCAAGGTTCTGCCCTTCAACTTCACCCGCGCGGCGCTCACAGGGCCGCGTCCCGCTACAACAGTATCCTAACAATCCTACAAATGAAAGCCCCAAAGTAATGTCATCAGACAAATTTGATATTTTCCATTACGTTCCATACGGACCTTATATTAGAATACGGCAATTGATTGATATCCATATTTTTCGAACACTGCTATTTTCTTCTTTCTGTTTTTCAGTTGGAAGAACCTACTCATGAGAATTCTTCCAGACGTATCCACACTTTTAAAGGTGCAACGAGAGATTTCAAATAACAGGTGTCCCTAAAAATTTGAAAAATTTCTGCTTTTGCACTGTATAAAAATTGTGAATTTCCTATATGAGCAAATACGAAATTCATCGTATGTTTCTATATGAAAATATAGAATATACAAATCACTTTTGGTTTCATGCAAAATATTTCTGAAGCCAAATACAAGATAGGAATCTATTGAGTGTCTTCTAGTATGAAATACTACTATCCAAAAAATATGGCGACTTGAAAATCTCGTGTACCTTTATGTTAAGCTATATTCCTGCAAATCTCAAATATTTTGACTCTTTCGGTGGATTCTTGCGTGGTCTTAAAGGGCGGTTATCACGTTTTTTTCCTGGAAAAAGTCACTGATATATCATATACCATAATAGAAGCGTTCAGTCTGAATTTCAAAATCGGTATTAATCACACTTGTTGTCATGGTACCAACGCTAGAACGGTGAAATGACTAATGTTTTAGCAACTAACTCAATACCCTTTGACTTACATTAATTTCATTTCATTTTTTAATTAGAAAATCAACTGCAGCCACAAAAAGCTGATTGCATTATTACAAGAACAATAAGATACATCAAGGATAAACAAAACAAGCAAGTACCCATACACCATAAAAACTAGAATTACACATATTCACACACCAATAATTATTCATACTTTGATCTGTCGTCACTTGCTCCCTCACTCCTCACCACTAATTCACGCACTCACTCACTCACACTCACACTCACACACTCACTCACTTATTCACTTACTCACACACAACACACTGCTCAACTCACACCACTCTTCACTCACCCTCTCACTCACACATTCACTTCCCCCCAAAAAAACACACTCACTCCATCACTGTCTCCACTCACGTCACTCACTTCACCACTCACTCACTACTCTCACTACCACTCACGACTCACTCACTACTCACTCACTCACTCACTAACTAATAAATTAACTTACTTACACCCAAACTGACCATGTCATTATCATCAAAAGCAATATGCACTCCATATTAGATTTGACCAGCAATTATATGGGGTGAAACCCCTGGAAAACAGTTTGCACAACTCAATTGCACAAATAACCATTTAACATTCTGTAAGTGCTGGAATTGCACTATTTCCAGATCTGTTGTTCGATACCTGTACTCTTTGGTACTTTCTAGTAACACCTAAGATTCATGCCAATGAGTAGCACTGTGAGGGAACCAGGATTTGCATCTATCTGATTTGACCACATTTCCATGGCAAACTTTTCACAGGTTGGATCTTCCTATCACAAGTTGACTTCAAACCTAATTTAGCCACAGAGCTTCACAATAGGTTGAGCAGTGAGTGCCAAGGATAATACGGAGGGCACGCTTTTTGAACTCTTTCAATTTGATTGGTCTGGGCATCAGTGAGATTGTTATGCCAGACCGGGGTGGCATACTCCAAAACCGGGTCGGCCTTACCTAGAGGAGACCTGTGAATACTTGACCAAGTCTGAGGTTTGCAGGCAGGTAGCCAAACGTTTTAAAGGACAGTCTTGCTCAACATGTAAAGTCCTAATACTAATACCCTTACTAACCATGTTATTAACTGAAGATTGCAGAAGATCATAATATTGGACTAGCATCCAGAAGCTTGGTCTCAGTAAACCCACTTCAAGTACTTGTCTCTGCATCATAAGATTAGGGGTAGGTGGTAGATCCCTTTTGAAGCATGATTTGCATATTTTGCACTTGGAGGGTTCAACTTGAGATGATTTTTCCTTGACCAAGCATCCAGGTCTTGCACATCTTTCTGAATAAGGCTTCTCTTAGTGTTGCGGGACTTCTCAAGGTTAAGTCACGGACATATTAAGATCCTAGTGAGAGAATTATCAGAGGCATGTCAAGACACCTAAAAAGGTGATGGGACCAAACTGGTGGCCTGGGGTACACCACATGACAGAGTTTTCCACTTATAAAGAGACTGGTAATGAACTCTTTGGCGACGCGACACCTAAGGAAATCAACTATCCAAGGTACTATTTCATGGGCGAACACAAGGACGAAGTAGCTTTGTATGGCGAGAGTATGGCGATGCAATCAAAAGCCTTGGAGAAGTCCGTCACGACAAGGTACGACTGCGTCGGTGTTTTCCATACCACTGGTAAAACACATCGAGAAGCTCAATTAGGCAATGAGTTGTAGATGTAAATTTAATTAACCATATGATTTTGCTTAAGGGTAAAAGCCAGATCGTCAAGTACCCAGCTCGAGACAAAGTCCTCACAAAACTGGATGGTGGGCAGTCAATGATTTGGTCTTAATTTAGAAATGGTAGCGGTTTTTTCTTTGGATAATAGGAGCAATAAGTGCATTTTCCAATTGTGGACTTTTACTTCTCTAAGAGATGAATTCAAGATATCAGTAACTGGGGTACTAAACTAAACAGCAAATTCTTTCACAAGTTTACTCGGTAGCCCGTGAGGGCCTGAAGCTTTTTTCGGTTAATTTTCTCAGTTTAAGGTACATTTGCCATACGGGTATTTGAGGGGGTTCTCTGCATGGCAAAAAAACTGGTAGCTGTGACCGATCAAGCGGTGGTCGACTTTGGGACACACTGCAAAGTACTTGATGGCATCAGCTATTGCTTTTACATCATTTAGGGAATCCATGGGATTCGATAGGTCGGGCGAAGGTTGATGCTTGATTACTATCATGTTGAAGCCTCTGTGCCCCCAGATGGAGTCAGATGATTGGAGTCTAATGCGTGAATTTTTAATAGAAACTTTTTGGGCATGAAATCAATGGCACGAATGACTTGTATGGACGTGTTAAGAAGAGTGAAGCGTGCGCCTCTGATACGATGGTCATTGAAGGTTTCCCATGAATTTCAAGACTTCTGATTGGATTCCAAACGTAATCAAATCCGTGTTGTCAATACTCTCTCCAAGTAATAGATTTTCACAGTAATTATGATGCGCTATGTTATGATTGTTTGTAAGATTTTCATTGCGGATATTTGTCAATAAATTCCACTTCCTGTCAATGACACACGCTACTCATTTGATATTACCATTGATTTTGGTTCTTATCTACGAAAATTGCTTCTCAAACTGCTGTTGCTTGTTACTACTGCATCAGCGTTGAAGCAGGGAAGAACAACAATGGGAATTGTCTGTGGCTGTCTGCTGATTCCCGTAATTAATTTTCATGTTCATTCATCACACTCCGTTTGAAGCTTCTGCGGTTGGGAATATACCAGAGCTGTAACAGCTAATAACAACGGCCCCATAATGCAGTGGGCACACAGCAACCGGATCTGCTATGTCCGATGATGTAGAAGATGGCATAACATTATGGCAGATGGCATTGGATGGCAGAATAAATAAGTTTGACGCAATCGTCCAATGGCGGTGCCCTGTGGTGTCACCAATTGCTGAGTCACAATCAGAGGCCTGGTTGAAGTCGGGATTGCAGAAAATGTTACGCTGTCACATTTTCATATTATTCATTATGTATTTGTTATAAGGGTAAGCTAGTACGAGAATAAGGAAAATATACAAAGTATTCCTACGGGCACAAGTTTTTCCAAGGTGCACAGAGATATTTAGTTTGCGTCAAATCATGAAGTGCGTATCCAGTAGATTAAGCCAATTTGGTATTATGAAATCGTGATGCGGGAAATTGAGTTGAACCAAATTAAAAGCGTATTGTGCCCTATAGATACCAAGGAGAAATACGCTTTAAAAACAAAGATAGACATAGTGTACAAATGATCTTAATTTTATATAACACAATTTATTTTACTTTGTTGATCGGAAATGAGTTAAATAATTACATAAATTACATTGAACAGGTCTGAATAATACAGTTTACTCTATGCTGGGTCGGCTTCTTGGGTTCAAATCGGAAGGCGTTGTAGTTCAACGATGATGCATTTTCACATGAAAGATTTAAAAATAGTGGCTTGTAACATTTCAAGTTTCACGACCACAAGAAGTCCGTGAGAATCTTTTTCAGTAAGGCTCTTCTTTTGAACAGCCATCAAAGTTAACGTTGCCGAGCAGCTGAAGATAACAAGGGATTCTACATGTCCCTTGACGATACAAAGTTTTGCAGCTTTAGTAAGTAAATGTTTATCAATATACGCTTCACAAGTCCGTCGTAAATGCCCACGTTTAGGACCAAAAAACAATATATTAGCTTTTATGTTCTACAGCCAACAGCAGAAGTATATGGTTTGATTTAAGAAATTATATATATGCTTTTCATTTGAGAAAAATATGGTAGCAAAATTTATAATTATAAATCCTGGAATTGAGTTGAAACCTTCATCTGGGTGAAGTTTTCAACTTTGTTGTGGTAAACCTAGTACAAAGAAGCTATTTGCCAAAGATATGAGCAGAAATTGCCATCATCAATGATAGTTTTTTTTCCATTTGGAACGCTCGTAATGAGCTTAACTGTGATTCGGCCATTATTACCACAATTGTATCCGTTGTCCCACCCCGAGTTTCCTTGGTTTTTTCATACTTTGGATATTTTGTTCTTGCACTTTGATGACCGTTTCCCGTACCTGTCTGCTGTTCTTCTTTTACAGTTCTGTAGCGTGGACTGGGATACGTGTGTTCTCTTTGTTATTTGATGTATTTTATACTGATAAAAAAGAATATATATATAAGAAAATATATAAACTAAAATCTACCAACTCCGCAGTTAAAAATTTCTGTCCGCCTTCTCCTCACATTGTGAATTGATGATTGAAGCCTGGTTGGCTGGATGTGAAATATGGACTATGTTTGCTTACTTAAAAGTGATTCGAAAGTCCACTAAACGTTGTCCCTTCAAGACAGGATATCGTCACGTGAGTGTAAGATCGTATGCCCAATAGCTGCCATGTGATACATCCCTGTGCTGCCATGTATAGGGTGTCTTTTAATTTACCTTTCCTTGAGTCAGTGGCTCTTGGAATGGTTCTTCATGCGACTGTGTCATATGAAAACAATTTCAAGAGTCAATGACCAAACACTTGGTATAATAGTATGTTTGATGAGGTTTCGACAAATGGCAGCTATTGCACTTACAACCTTCTTGTATTCACATGACGATATGTCATGAAGGTAAACAAATTAGTCGCGTCCAATAAGTCACGGGGCTGCTGGTTCCAGCTTCATTGTCCAGTGTATATCAACAAAGTTATGGAGATTTTATTCAATGTTGTCGGTGATCGTACAGTTAATGTCGAGCTCATTGCATTTAAGAAGACACTTTAAATTGGAAGTACTGGAGTCCCCCCGAATATTCACTCATTAAGGCAAAATAAATTCTACCCTTTTGCATGAATTTATTTATAATAGAATGTAAGATACAAAAACATCACCATTCTGTAGATCTATAACCCTTTCGAAAACAGTCTTGTAGTTATCCCAAGTCTATAAATGACAAATCTGGAAAATATTTTGCTGATGAGAAGAAAAAGTAAAATGCTTCGGTAATTTTAATAGGTCATTGGTATCGAAAATGAGCGACAGGTTTGATTGCAGGCAATATTCTAATAATTGATCAAACTGTTGTTATAACATTGTTTGGAAAGCCTCAGGAATGTTGAATGAGGTTCAAATATGACAAAATTGAATTCATTTATTAATGATTACTGTGCAGTGCTGATTCGGTTATTATTAGCGAGCTTTTAGTACGAATAAACCGCATGGTTTCCTGCCATATTGATATGATTCTTTAATTTACTCTTGTAATCAAGCTAGTTTTTGAAGATGGAAATTCAAAGCTCCCACCTCAAAATTTAATCTTTCCCGATATTGCATTGTTGCAACTACGTTCTCTTTGTTACATTAAAAAAACCCGTTTTTTGTAGAAACTCCCATCAAAACATGGAATTACCCAGATACAGTATTTACTGTGTAACATACTGTCAAACTCCATAATTAAGTTAGCTTCATGCTACCATCATAATCTTCTATTCACTTCTTAGATCAGCTCCAAATATTGAAATATTTCAATTCAAGATCATTTACATGTTTTTTTTAAATATTTTATATTTTAACCAAAGGTTTGTAGTTTTAAAAATTCATTCTATGTTGCATTGTCATACGTGACCTGAATTTTCTAAACATGGTCGTTTTTGAAACATTTCGAAAGAGTTGCTATAAGCTCAATTTTCATACAATAAAATTACCTTAAAAGTGGTTCTTTCATTGTAGATTGTCGTTTACTCCCAGCGAGACGATATTCCGTACACCATGCGGACCAGGTTACAAGAATCCGCCGACGGCGGATATGACCGTCAATGAGGAAGATGATCATCAACCTATCTGCACTACAGATGGTAGCCAACTCAAGAGGTCAAGGACTTCAAGTATCTTGGATCCTATGTTGCCGACAGCAAGAAAGGCTTCCTGTCACGAAAAGGACAAGCTTGGAATGCCTGCAATAAACTACACTTATGGCAATCTGGTATCTCCAATTCAATCAAGCTGAAATTCTTTAGAGCCTGTGTAGAGAGTATCCTGTTATATGGATCTGAGACCTGGACCATGAAGAAAGAGCTACAGGGTAGACTGGATGGCACCTACACCAAGCTTCTTATGCGAGTTCAAAACATATCCTGGCGTGAGCACAAGACCAAAGCACAGATATATGGAGACATCCCTCCAATTTCATCTTCTGTTTCCCAACGCCGTGCACGATTTGCTGGTCACTGTCATCGTGCGATTGATCAAGTAGTCTAGCTCACATGTTGGCAGTTACTGTGCCAAAAAACAGGGGTCGTCGCCCTTTAACTACATTGATGTGATTGCTCGAGACATCCAGCATTCATTCATCCATCTGACATTCCAACTTAATGACAAACAGGGACATTTGGCGCTACATGGTGAACAGCATCTCGGCTGCGGCCGTCGTTAGATAGATAGATATCATAATTCGGAAAAGGTGCATGAGCCAAGGCTTGAACCAGTAACCAATGAATACGAACGTGCACTACATCAGCGAATATACACTCGGAAGCACTGAGGAGTTACTGTTACGTCAAGGAAAAAGAACACCCTAGGGTCGATCTCCTTCGCCCGTTTTCAGCATGTCAAGCATTAGTGTCAAAAGTGATGATATAAAAAGGCTTATTTTGGACATTTCTGGGCAATTTTTTCACTTTTTGGAATCATTTTCTAAATAACATGCATATAAACCTGAATATGTGCAGTTAAGAGGATATATAATTCCATTGCTAAATCCCTTTAATACATTACGATGGGATACGCTGACGAATTTTACATACCTGTACGGTAAATGTCCAAAGTTAACGTCCCAGCCCCCCCCCCCCCCAAATATATATAGTTATATTGATATATTTGTGTGAAGACCTACATCTTGCTAATCGGGAATATCACACGCTGTGCTATGCCCGAAAAATTAACTTTAAACATTCTTTTTTCATGACAACTAGAGCGACCCCGGTACTAAATGTAGCACAGGGAGCGATTATAACAGTGAATTCGTGTTTGCAAATTATAACAGTGAATTCATGTCGCACAGCGCTCAAGCTGCCGTAACCAACAGAATAACACAATGTCCATTTGGAGACTTATGTGGCACGCTGAGGGCTGTATCAAATTCTATTTTCTGGTAATTCTTAAAGGAAATATGTCATGATTCTGAATATTTGGAAAATTTGGTATGGATGGAAAGCGTAAAAGTAAAACGTAGATTACATATAAATCAAATAAGTGAAAATTGTCCACATTTGTTGAGTATTTTGCCCTTTTAATTTTCCGCCCAATAGCTTACTCGAAACGATTCCGACAAATCCACATCGCAGGCAAATGGTGACGTCACAAAGTGATGACCAATCCATAATTTACGTCGTTGTGACCATCATAGCGCAGTGTTGCCACTTTCCTATAACTGCGATCGATGTGTTTTTATATCGATAATAATTAAAACACAACGAAATGAAACAAAATATGTCATTCATTCTGTAACTTATTTCAAATTTTATTATCACTTTCATTTTTTTCAAAATTTAACCTAAAACAACAAAATAACAATTCGAGTCACACGATGTTTTGGTCATCACTTTGACGTCACGAGGAGAGCAAAATTGGGCGCTTTTGATCAATGAAGCCGTGGCGGAAAATACGCCCGTTGTTCATTCTAGTCAAAAAAGCAAAAAATTAAAAATGCCTCTATTTTGTTATTTTACATCAAATTGTATTATTTTTTCGGGAATTCGTGATGTATGTCCATAATTTATGAATGTAATCAACACTGAGCTTGACAAAATCTTACATATTTCTCTTAAGACAAACCAAGCTTTCTTAAAATGTTCAAACAGGCCAACGCAATAAAATATCGCAAGCCGTTTGATATGATGCAACGCAAAATCAGTCAAGCCTGCCCCGCTCATACTCACGGAAATGTTTGACCTGGATTTCTCGTTCATGCAGTTACTCATTTATAAACGTCAGGTTTAAAAGGGCTTAAAAACTTGCGGATTTACTGATCGATATCAAATTCGTCATACAGTAGTTTCCCGATTTCTGCAAATAGAATATTTACAGCCATATTTTCAAAACGATGGATTTTAATACTAAAAGTAATGTCAAACAGTACCAAAATTTTACAACCTATCTCGATAAGAACAAACTCACCCAAAATTCATGAACTCCAAATGAAAGCTAATTCCTCTCGAGCTAAAAATCTGTGTACGTGGAACGCACAGACAAGACTTTAATTGGAAATACAATATCCTAAAAACTAGTGCTAATTGCATTCTATGTGACGGTGCATAGAGAAGCTAATTAGTGTCCATAAACAATCAACACATTACAGCTGGCAATTTCACAGCATACTGATAAGATGTGGGCGCGAATTTGAATGACGTGTTCGTTCTTTCCGTATTGTGAAAATTGCATTTTATGTTTTTCAAAACACCACACTTTTACGTACACTGAAACGTTATTTAGCAAAGTTCTGAAACAATCAAGTTCATTTGATTGTACCTGAAATTCGGGTCGTGTTGGGTTCATTGACTTTCATGAAAGGAGACCTATTGTCACTTTTGAAAAGTAAATATTTACCATTAAAATTAGTCACTTTTGCTAAAGAACATTCTTGATGCGTGCACTAATGGTTTTAGGATTTTCCAATCACCTATTTGTTTAAAATAATTGTGATTAAACAAAACTGTTTGCCATCCTTAGATTTATGTACATAAAACTGAGCGAAGGTTGTAAATTTTAATTTAAATGGTAAAAAATAAATATATTTGTGTTTTTGTGTTTTTTAATTTGTGGAAGTTTATTCACGATTTCCAAGTAATTGAATTGTAATAAATCGGAGGACCTCAGGGCAATTACAAGTAGAAGTAATATGGGGGGGGGGGTGTGTGTTTTTTTTTTTTTTTTTTTTGTGGGGGGGGGGTTGCGGGGGGGGGGGGGGGGTTTGGGGGGGGGAAATACTGTATAATTAAATATTGAGGGACCTTACTTTATCATTCGCAAGGCTTTCTGTAAAGAAACACCACTAGCTAATAAGGAAGTTTAGTTTTAAATTTTGATTTTGGAAAGCAGTGATTTCAAACAATACAAAACCTCTTCATTATTTTGGATAAAAAACCAGCAAAAAGAATAACTCAGGTTATACCCACGTAGAGCGGATAAGTTCGAGGGACGATCAATAAGTATAAATAAAGTATAATGGGACACATGCGGTATATACAGTATGTTATTGTGGTTATTGCTGATTTAATTGCACTGATTTATATGAAAAACGGAGCACTGTAAGAACGAGCGCTTAGGTCTTAAAGATATGTTTGTTTCCAGTTAACCGAGGAAAAATATTAGGGTTGGTCGGTCGGTCAGATTTTTACAGATGAAACATCGCATGTTTTATCTTAAAAATGAAGACAATATGTAATATTTAAAGCTTTTTTTGAATGACCCATAGCGCCAATATGAGATTTGACCACCATGAGCGTGGGGTGTGGCAATCGTTACAGATCGGAGCTATTCATTATATGATTGCTGAACGCAATAGCAGTAGCGATTTATTCTGTAAAGTTTATCGAGCATTAGAATTGCAAATCTGGCACCCCAATCCTCGCTGGTCTTGTTGTAGGTAGCTAACACTCTTGATATGACGGTCTTGGGTTCGAATCTCGCTACGGCCTCTTTTAAACCACATATAAAATTTTAAATTATTTTTTCAGGTTAGAGGGGGAAAAATAAGAAAAAATAATAGCTGCCCTTTGAGGTTGGTGAGGGAGCCCTGCTCCTGGAGCAATTGGGTGGTTAATAAAAACTAATGGTGCTGGACATACCAAAGACCCTTAATTCGTAAATGAAAATCATGTGTCGGCCGGCAGGAATTGCATAAAACATTTTGAGTCATGGCAGGTGTTTATGGTCAATTGGGTTACTGCAAACAATTTTTTTGACTGAAGAGGGTCCTCACCGCTACCCGCGCTTACTCGTATTGATTTTTTAATCAGTGCCAAACACGCAATTAATAAAAATCACAAACCACGCAAACCTTTTTTTCATGCACAAGCAAATGTTTGTTTTTATTAAGTATATAGCTTTCTTTATATTATTTGTATATTAAATTAAAAAAACTAGAACAATAACAGTTATTTTTAACAGCCACTTTCATTTGTTGAAAGGAGGTTCACGCAATACACAACGAATGTGTTAGAGTGAAAGCGTAAAAACCCATATAATATGATTGAAACTTCTATATTAACTGCTGATTTAAATGTCTTTCATTAATAGGTTTTTTCGTCTTGTCAGTTCAATTAAAAGTTTTTGGGGCGTGTCGACGATTCCATTCGTTTTCTAAGAGTTGTATGCTTTACGCCCAATCATACATAGAATTCGATGTCACGACTATGCCGGGTCAGAATTAGGCCATAATTAAATATATCCCTTTTCTCACTAATCATATTAGGCAGATTGCACTGAATAAATTCCAACAAACCAAACTTTAAAACACACTCCTGAAGCCATTCAACTAAGAAAAATGATACGAATAGTAATAATGACTCACCTTAGTTCTTTTACTGGGTCCCTAGAGGAATATATAAGAAAATCTGATAGCTTTACATTTATTCGTCTGTTTCCAAATATTTGACGCTTGGTCCAATCATTTAATTCTTTTTAGAGTTGTTGGTCATCATAACAACGACAATATTTCCGTGGCCTAATCCTCCTCTTCAATCAACCAGCCTCGATGTTCATGACACTTTATCCGTTTTGATTGAACACCAAACAAAAAATCTATAGCGTGCCTACAGACTCTACTACAATCTATTCAATTGATTGGTATGAGCCCCACCCCTTTACATAGTCCTATACAAAAGTTCATGTACAATGGGTTTAAGCATCTTATTCTGTTGAAACAAGTAAGCATTTCATCGTTAATACGGTTTTGTTAGTTTTTGATAGCCTTCAACACATCATCCCCTCCCCCCTCCAATTAATTCGTACCAGCGACAATATGCGTTTTACTGACAGGAAATAAAAATCAGACTTATACCTTTACGCTCATGCAAAAAAACAAAGCCACCCACGAGTACAGAGGTGTGATTCCCCGGTGGAGGAGAGAAGTACGTACCACATGCCTAACGCGACGTCAGAATGCCAAAGATACTTGATGGTTGTACCAAAAGTACTTAAGGGTCCTCTCTTTCGATTGTACCTAAAAACTGTTTGCCTTGTCGCCAATTTCTATACCACGCATTGGTAGAAAAGAAGATTTAATTTTGACAAAAAGTTGGAAAAGCATATTTTCATGCGATTTTCGGATCTAAATGATGGTAAATGACTAGTTTTTTATAAACTCAGGACGTTTTATTGTCATACTGTTTTTGAGCCGAAAAAAAAAATGCAAATTACTTATTTTAAAACCATGGAAAGAATAAACTCTAAGCTAATAATCCTGTGTACCAGAAAAATTTATAGAAGTGGATGTTCCAAAACGAAAACCAAGGGTAGGGGTGGTAGCCAGCATCTTCGTTTGTATTCTTACAAGCAATGGCTCAGGTCGACTAGATATTCTCGTCAACCTGTTAAAATCTTATATAGACTGGATCATGCTAATTTGCCCAGAACAAAATTCCAAGTGCCGACAACAATGCTTTGTTATTCAGGCAACTGTCACTGTGACCCGGTGATATATGTGGATGTTTATTAAAAAGAAACAAAAAATTACCTTTCTAAGATATACAATGCTGATAAGAATTCTGTATTCTCTGTAGATTCCTATAAATTCTCATGAACTTCATTTTCTCTTTATTTCGATACACCCTGTACGTGATTGAGCTAATTTATACACAGTCGTAACAACGTAAACAAGCGCAGTTTTTCTTTTCTCAACGTAGCCAATGCCAGGTCTGCAAACATGGAAAGACAATCGTTGTCCGTCATATTTACGCATTAATAGTGCAGTCACTGTAATGGCAGCTACCCAAAATGTAGTATACAGGGGTGAATCCCATTCAAAACCAGTCGGTCCGTGCTGGGCGCTGACATTTTGAATATTGCACGGAATATTATTAGTTTGGGTGCTTGTTACAGCACATATGGTCAATTCGATACAAACAATCCGGCAAAATATCAGTTGTTGTATGTTGGGCTATTTGGTGGGTTAAATTTTTTCTACCCATGGCACACAACGAATGAAAATGAACACGTCAGTCGTCTGATTTAAATAAACCGCCTGCAATGATACATCTTTTTACCTAAGCGCTCCTAAGCCCCTAGCGAGTGAAAGTATCGGCACAATGATCCGGTGCCCCATTATTACATACACCTTGCCACCTCTAACACCTACATCAATTTGTATCACTACCGTTAAGTGTATATTCTAAAAGCGGCACCCACCAGTATTGTGGAAGAAGCGGAGGCAGCCATTCGGCTTTCTATTGTTGGTATGGGGGCTCTTTTTTTCTTTGGGTCGGCAAAACATGCGAGACGATTAATTTCTCAAGATGACGTAACGTTTTGCCTCTTCTATCGATTTAACCTCTTTGGTAGTATACAGCACACAATCCATCATTACTGCAATTGATTGATTCATTTATTTTATTCAAAACCGATCATGATGCAAATTCAAATGATATATAATTATAAATACAAGTACTTAATGTATTTTAAATAATAATAATAAGAATCAAAGTACTAATAGTATTTTACTCCTGATTCAGCCCCCGTCGTACTCGTCTTCACACCACTCAGGTCGTCCCTGTGGTGCTTATTTGACCGCGCCCAGTATAGAGAGATAACGCACAATGGTAGAGAAGCAAAATAAAACCCGAGGATCTTTAATCTTTGATCCCACGCTTCAAAAAACAAAAAAAAAAAAAACGATTGATGAGTAATGTGAACAGATATTAAATTACAGGATACTTATAGAAAGGAAGGACAGCATGCCGACGAGGTAAGGACAACACAGCGCGTTCGGGGGACAAGAATAGACTAGGGGTAAGCTAGGTTGAGAGCGGTGTTCCATATTGGTGACACCCTTGTATGAATTCGGAAACAGTAACGGAATAAACCACATAAAACGTTGGGTTTTATTCCGTTAGGGTTCCGGATTCTTAAAGGGTGTCAGAAAGAAGCGGTGGTGACCTTATGGAAACCACCGGGTGGGAAGCCATGGATGTATAACAACAAGATCAGAAATAATGATAGGTATGCGCAGGAGATTTTAACCATATTATAATCACAGATTAAATACCCTTTATATTTGAGTTTCAAACGACTGGGGGTTTTACTTGAGGTGCGTGCCTATGAAGTTTGTTGCAGCGGGCAGGACCAGTAAATTTGACTGAGTTTCTAATTAATGAGGAAACGGCATTTAGGGGTTCTGGTAAAAAGAGCAATTGTACCATTTTTGTTGATGAGACGGGTGTTACATACAGGTCACAGCCAATGCACACGGTTTCAGTGACTTCTATTCAACTTTCCCGCTGTGCTGCAGCTGCTTTGTGTACTCCTGCTTTTTGTGTACTGTGTTGGTCGTGGTACAGGTGGGGTAAAACACATCATCACCCCATTCAAACCATGGCCGATGGAGCTACGGGTGGCAAGACTATGGACCGTAAGGAGGATGTGTATGTTAGCGAGGAGGAGGATAAACGAAGAGACCCCGATCGTGGATAAAAACAAGACTGCTTCGCAATGTCAAGGTACTTAATGTGGAGATGGCACAGCAGTTTACGAAAACGTGGACAGCGCCGATCCCGTGATCGAGAAACTCTATCTGCAATGCATATGATATTATTAATTATTTCGAAAAGCCGATCCAGATTGCCCATGGCCATTGCCATCCGATGCCATAGCTGATATATTAGCTACGCATTACATATCAGAAGAGAGACCTTGGCTCATCTCACTGGCAACCAAGCTCGCTGAGGTACGTGTATTAGCCAACGACGTAATAACTATTAAAGATAGTCAATGTAGGGAAGATTATAGGGTATGAATTCCTAATTCCCCCACCCACCTCCTTCAATAGCAGTTTATTCGTTGAAGGCTGCTGAATTCATGGGGATGGTGGCACAGGATAGCGAAATGTCAGGTATTCCGAGAAAAACCGATACGAATGCGAAGTCTGATCTCCCACACCCTTCCTTCAATGAGAATGAAAGCAATGGATAGATTCATTTGCTTATAGGGAACTGAAGTTCGCGTCACAAAGACAGAAGAACTCGCCTTGGTGGTGCCACTAACTCTATTTCAACTTGGTAGTCTTTTGGTGTTGCTAGTTTCAATAGTTGCTTGATAAAACTCTAAATTCCACTTATTTACCCTTATTGGGTGCTTAACCTTTCCTGTGGTGTGAGGTTCGTGTGGCTTCTGTTCCCTGATCCTGTCAAGAATTGCCACCATTTGTGATTGCCAATCCTTGCTTGTTTTTCCCTGTTCATCTCATGTATATACGCAAAATTTCCAATTTTTGCGTTTTTATTTATACACCCAGAATTCACTTACCCCCCCCCCCCCACAAAAAATCACTTTTCATCACCCCGTCTGGCGCCGCCATCCTCAACCCAAGTGTTGCTTGTGCAACAAGTCGGCCATACGAAACGCACTCTCCAACCGCTGATCTTGGACCAACCTGCTTTTGGATGCAAGCAGCGTGGCATACCCAAGAACACATGTCACCAAGATCCTATATCTTTCTTCGGATGGCCATCCTCTTCGAGCGCATATGCTCCCCCTCGAAGAGGCAGTCAGCGACCTCCATTGGTCAAGAGAAAAAAAACTCTCAGTCTCACATTCTTCCTCCTTATGAGAGAGAGAACATCCTCTAGACATCTGCATTAATGTGCTTGGACAAATGCACCACGCCAAGTATCGCAGAGCAGTGACAGTCAGAACAAACCTAATGAAAAATAGCAACAACTCCTTGAAAAAACTGAACAAAAGAATTGAAAAGAAGAACACTGGGCCTGAAAACATTCAGCAAAATAAATATCTAACTAAGCAAACAAACATCAGTTTCCTTTTGCTTGGAAAATAAAGTATTGTATTTTAACTTTTTGGCCTACAGGGCGTACCCAGGCTTGGAGGACCCGGAGTGCGGTCGGGGTACGGTCTTAGGCTTATTTTGTATACCTTTTTGCAAATCACTGGCTGCTCGCGCTGACTGCCGTGTCATTAATTCAACAAGACGACGGAAATGGGCGTTTAAACACAACGAAATACACGCTGAGTTGATTCCGACGGCATCCACCCTGTTTGACCGGTCTGTTACCTTCGTGGTTTTATTATCAATGAGCACATACTAGTCTATAGTATTCACGTAATAAACATATTGTTGATTAAAGTTAAGTCAACTTATAGTTAGTCCACAAATTATTGTAGTTTAGCCTACAAATTAATTACCTGGACATCTTTGGTCTCTTATTAATGTCTCTATCTGACCGGTCTGTGACCTTCGTGTTTTATTATCATTTCCGAGCAAATGTCGTATCTTCTAAAGGTCAGTGAATGAAACCGGCAAAGCAACTCCGGCAAACACCATAGGCTGGTTTCCATTTCTTCAAAAGAAACTATCAAGCGTTTGAGTAAAGCATTTTCAAATGGTGTTTCTATATGCAAATTTTAGTGCTGATTCCAAATCTTCTGGTCCCCAAAGCTGATTTTAGGAGAAGTGTGCCTAAGTTGTGGCAATAAATTCAAAATGGCCGCCAGTTTTGACGTTTATAGTACATAACTCAAAATTAAGGCTTGTAGAGACTTCATTCTTTTGTCTATACATAGTTTTCAGGTCAAGGAATACAATTAGAACATCAGTTCTAGCATTAGGTTCATATTTTTGACAGTTATTTGCATAATTCAAAATGGCCGCCATTTTGAATTTTGTACATTGCTCATATTTAGGCTTGTAAAGACTTCATTCTCGGTCTATACATATGTTTTCTGGAGTCAGAGAACTCAACTATAAGATCAGTTAAGGCATAATGTCATATGTTTACAATTAATTTGCATATTTTTTTTTTTTTTTAATTTATAAATTAAATTTACTATTCTAAATCTAGGATCTGAGACTAACTGTATTCGGGTGTCTAATATGCCCACATTTACAATAAGCAGAGGTTGTTAAGCATTGGGTCATATGATAATGGATTCCCAAAGTTATGGGTTTAGGATGTTTGAGTAAATGGCGTTAAGGAACTGCTTGAAAAGTCAGTCTGTTCAAATGTAAGAACACAGCCGAGTTTGAATGCCCTGCAAGTATTGCCTCTCACCAAGTCTGCTTGTTTTGGTGATAGATGACATCCAAGAGTTATAAGCTGTCGACAAGCCAACTGATGCTAAGACATTTGGAGACCTATCTGTCTACAAAGTCTATTAGCAATCATGTTGCTCACTATCGTAGATTTGATGTGGTATTTGACAGATATCGTGATGGGTCATTCAAATCTACACTCGGCAAAGGCGATCTAAGCCAAAGACCATCTGACGTGTAATTGTTGTCCCCGCCGAACAGTTTCGTACGGGGACTATAAATGAACAGCTCCGTCCGTCCATTCTCCGTTGGGGGGTCGTGTCGCGTCCGTCCGGTCCCTTCGTTCCGTGATAAAATGTTAACCCACGTTTGTTACGATTTATCTGAGTTCCGTAAGTGCGAAATGAAGTAACTTGGTGGAAAGAAGCGGGTGGCTGAGTTCTTGACCTGATTTAGATTTTGGGCGTAAACTAAGTATCTAATTTGCATAATTTATGGAAAATGGTTCTGCAAGGCCTGTTTAACGGAGTTCCGTAGGCATATAATTAATGATGTAACTTGGGTGGAAGGAAGTGTGCTGAAGAGTTTCACCTGATTACAGTTTCGGGCGTATTTCAGACAAATTGAGTATGCAAATGAGCTATTAATATGCAATAATCAGCGTAATTGCTATATTTTTGACACTGTTACATTGGAGACTCAAAATTCCTGCGCTGCATGAAGCGTAAATCATGGGACACATCTTTATTGCAATTTGAAAGCATGTGATATAATGCGGCCAGCTGCTAGGTAATCAAATGAGCTAAATAAATATGCGTATTGCTGTATCTCTGAAACGGTCAACGGTAGGCAAATTCTTTGCTACAGAGACTACTATGCATAGGAAGAGGGTGGGTTGTTTTGGGAGGGGTTAGGTTTGCGGGTGTTGGTGAGTGGGTGGGTGATGTGTTTTTGCCAGAGTATTGGGGAGGGTGTTCGGTGTTGGGGAGTTGTGGGGTGTGGGGAGGGGTGGAGTGTTTGCAGGGGTTGAGGGTGGATGTTGCAGGGGGTTGGGAGTGTGGGGTTTTTGCAGGGTGTTGAGGATGAGATGGGGTTTTGCTGGTTTTTGGGAGGGGGTGGGGGTTTTGTAGTTGCAGTTATCGCATGTTAGTGATCGCGGACTTTCGGCGGGGACATTTTAAACGCGGAGCACGTAAATCGAGTTCGCCTTGTTTGAAGGGAGAGAGTGTTCCCCTCCCAGATTCTGTCAATGTTATATTCATTACCGGCCAACAAGGCAGATCTTTCCATGTTTCTATTCTGAGGCTGGCTCTTAGCAACCACTACTCCACCAGACAAGTAGGTGGTTTGTTTTAATGTTGTGCTGGTGGATTAAAAAAAAAAAAAATGGGGGAAGGCAGGGGTTAAAAAAAAATTTGGCGAAAGTCCTCTCACATGGCAAACTTCTCTTCCTTTATAGTATCCAAACACAGTGGTTCTCAAATCGATCCAGCCAGAGGTGTATATTCTGACTGCTCGCTGAATTCTGCAAGGGGGTCCTTGTCTGTGCATTGGTATTGCTCCATCATTGGCAAACTAAGAAGATGTTCCACTGTCTGTGGTGCTGTTCCACAATCACAGGTAGTGTCCTGGATTGCTTCCAGGTAGCCCCATCTTCTGCAGGAAACCTTTGTCGACCGTTTTTCTTGGTTTCTCCAATCTGTTTGAAAACATACCAGTCAGCTCACGAGGAGTCAGCTCCAGGTTGAAATGCTCAGCAGGTTCAATACCAATAGATTTACTTGGTTGATAGCAAGTCCTTTCTTTCTTCTTTCCAAAGGCGACTCTCTTAAACCTCCTTAGAGACTGCCTCAGAAAGGGTGGCTTTGCCCAAGCAAACGTCTCTGGATCTAAGAATACCCGCAGCCACTCTCTTGACAGGCTTCGCTACACTACGACGAATGTCCGGTGGAGCAATTCCCGCCAGGATGTACAACTCGTCCGCCGGAGTCGGGCGAAGACATCCGCGACATAAGCCGGCAGTAGGCTTGATCTAGCCTCTCAGCATGGGCCTACCCCTCATACGGACAGCATACTCTTCACCTTAGTAGCAAGGGCAAGCGCCGTTGATCTCAGGTGCATGTGGGCGATCACCCTGTTCAAGATGTTTTTGCGTGAAGCTACTTCACTCCCCGCCTTGTTGTCTTACAAGAGAGAGCTGCGGTCCAAGGCAACTCCTAGCAGACATGATCACCACAGCTGCTCCAGGGGTGCCCCAGTTCATTCAAAGCTCCGGAGAGCCTCTCCTCGACAACAGCGAAGTCCCCTGGATCCCTCCTCCAATTCCAGATCAATCTGCTATATAAACTTCGGTTCCTGCACTCCTAGTTTGGTCATTGGTATGGAATGTTGAACAGAGAGGTGCGAGCACGCTCCCTTGAGGTAGGGTCAATTCTTGAGGGCCTACGTCCAGCGGCTCTTCTTTCCTCCCTAGTTGAACAAGTATATCTGTTTGCAGCATCCTTTGATGAGCTTCCGTCCAAATCGGATGTTCTTTGTAAGTTTCCAGAATCTTATGGAGTAAAATCATCTTGTGATTAGTTTAATATGCTCCTGAAAGATCACAAACACGAAACAATCCTCGAAACATCTCGATAAGGTTGAGTCCTTGGTTTGTTTGATTTGCCTGTTCGGAAACATGCTTGTTTTGTATGAGGGGTTCGTCTATCATGGTGTGACAGGGAGACGCTCAAAGAGCTTGTATGTAGAGCTGAAGGAGTTATATTGGTCTAAGCTCTTGGGATTAGATGGATCTTTCCCAGACTTTAGGAGTGCCATAAACACGTGCTTTCCTCAAGATCTCTTTGGTGACCAGTGGGAAATAAGGCAGCATTTTTAATGTAGAGATCAAAAAAAGCCTTTTCTTTGCTGTACTGGGCCAGTTTTTCAACTGCTCAGTCATTGAGATGGTGTCACAAGGCATTAATCTTGTTCCTCTCAGAACATCTCATGAAGAGGAAGAAACCAGACTTCGTCCTGCCACGCATTCAACATTCCTTTAACCACATTTTTGGTTTCATCACGATGTCCTTCTTGTTATTGGTGATCATTACCCAACTTCAACCCCCCCCCCCCCCCAATGCAACACTTAGGGGAGATGGATGAACAAAGAGAATAGAAAGTACATTTCCTGTTGACATCATCATTCAGAAATTGCTAAACGTTCTGCCAATGCCTTGCTGCCTTTTCCACGCACTCAAGGGTCGACAACCACCATCTTAATTCTTTGCCACACAAAGAAAACGGCATGGAGAGTGTTTTCCCCATTTTAACCTGCTGAATGATCTGGGCGAGGCTGCCTTGCGCTTGCAGTCTGTATGCAGGATAAGATATCATTCAGCAGAGAAGTTTGTATCCCTTATTGACTCTTATGTATGGCACTTGGACGTGGTTAGGCTGTACTTGACACGACGATCTGTTGAGAAGGAACAAGCATGAGTCTTTGCCCCCAACCAGTAATTCAATACAGCATCATATCCAGCGTGTGCATTCCAAATCATGGTGTGGAAGAATCGCACTGCCCAGCACCTGATCTACCAGATCCAGCTGATATGGTTGGAGGCGAGAGGACCACAGGTTTACCAAAAAACCATGCTGAATCCTTCCTGACCGTTGTGTGGAACTTATTTCATGTGGGTGCACTACACCATGTCATACCCAGACAATGCAGATGCAAAAGGCCATATTCCTTGCATTGGTCAATGTGGTTGTAGAAAGGTGGGACTTGGATGCTTCAACGTTAAGAGACAATTAAGTAACAATTATTCAGAGATGTACACAGTCGACAATGAAGAGCAGTTTTCTTGAAACCTATATGTAAGCAGGTAAACCTTTGCGTCTAGAAAAAAATTGGGTCAAGACCAATATTACGTTCCAGAATGCTGATTCCTAAAGCAGACTTGATGGTACTGAA